>JAPVRG010295799.1:4498-16932 GCA_029783565.1 Rhagoletis cerasi
GCATAGTTCAGAGGCTCTGAGTTTTTTTACGAAAGGTTAAAGTTTTGACATTTTGGCCTAAAGTGGTAATAATTTATCGAAAATATTATCCATAAAACAGGTATTTATATTTTTCTATTTTCTGTTATATAATATATAATTTCTGTCCTCAGTTGTCTGCAGCAAAATTTAGCGAACATTTTTTTGTATAAAGCATTTTATGTCCCTAACTAGCGTCACCGAAGATGAAATAATTATCCGACTAAACGTAAATGCACTACAGGTCTTTATCTTCTTTCGGGCTACTGCTATTATAAATGTATGCACATTCCACATGGACAATTTGAGGGTATGGTAATGGTCCCTATTATGGTTCACAACTCAACTCAACTATATATTAGTATTGCCGTGCACAACTCTTTTCAGCTGAGTGTATCCAACTAGATTATTTGAAAGAGTCGGCAATTCGATAAAAATTTTGATATTTTACTAATATATTATATTAATTACTTAACTATCTTCAAATCATAATAGGGGCCTACCTCTTGCGAGGTAACGTGAATTGGCCACCAAGGTCGTGCAATTTGACCCCGCTGAACTTTTTCTTGTGGGGTTTCTTAAAGTCGGAGGTCTATGCCAATAAGCCGCAATCGCCCTTAAGGCCAACATAACCCAGGCCATCGCTCAAATTCAACCGGATCTATGCGGCAGAAAGATTGAAGATTGGACCATTCGGACCATAAGAAGCCGTGGCAAACGTTTAAACGATGATATATTCCACACGTAAAAGCATTTCTGTTTCTTTCAAATATCCAAATCTTACTGCCCTCATTGGAAAATCTTTTATTCATCGCTTCGAAAAGTGATATACCGGTCCAAATAATGGCTGGATATAGTAAACTAATGATTTCTTTTTTTGTGTACTTACACTTTCCATTCTATACAAAAAGATATGAAAAAAAAATGTAAAACACTGAACGTTTTGAAAAATTCACTATTGGCAAAATGATGGCTGTTGTCAAATCATCATGACATCCGTCTGACGACTATGGCTTCAGATATTAATAAGAATGACCAAAAATCTTGTCGTCGTAAGTAAATAACTAAGCATTTCTACGACCTACAATTCGATAGCTGTCATATTAAGGCTTCTCCGCTAACTTTTTATCAGTTAAATCCGAAGCAATGTATACAATAGAACATAAAACGTACATAAATGTACTCTTTTGACGTATTTTTATTGTCCTCACAACTGAAATAAACTAAATTACACTATAGTAACCAAAAATTTTGAAAAAGTTACCCATACGCTCTGCCCCATAAAACGCGAAAGCACACACTGCGTATACGTAACCGCAAATAAAGCCAGCCGCCAAGCCAACTACATAAATAGAATGCCCACACTCACACGCACCTGCACAAATATAAATCACACAAAGTTCGCAGACTGGCGAACATTTGTTTTTTTTTCGGCCATTTCTAACCATGGTGTTCTTATAACGGAAACGGAAACGTATTACAGCCGGATATGACAACAACAAAAATAGTAGCACCAACATCAACGTCACTATAATCGTGTGGCTACTGATAAGTGGTAGTTATTGGAAAGCCATTTTCACCATCAACTTTATTGCCCACCACAGACAGTTTAGTTTTAGTTAGCTCAAAGATAAACAGGCACACGCAGAGTCTCTTATCCGTCCACACAGTGATGCTGCATTTAGTGCGGATTAAATTGGTCGTTCATAATGCGATGCGGAAATTAAAGGAAAAGAAGTTTATCACTCACGATTGCACAACTCAAGCAACTTTTCTTTAGAAAATCACTGTGTTTTTATGTACGCCTGTTTGCATTTAAAGTGGCAGGCGGTAGGATTTTAGAGTTTCGCAAATTGAAACTCAAACAAATAAAATTTGCAAGTTTACTTATCCAAACTGCTTACTTAAGTTATGAAGTGAACTAGAACCAAAATTAAAATATATTTTTAGGCATTTCTAATAAATCTTATAATTCGGTGGCCGCTGTGGTGTAGTGGTAATCAGTGTGCGCTTCGGCTCCGCAGGCCTGGGTTCAAACCCTGGTCAAAGCAACATCGCAAAAAAAATTTAGAAAAAAGGTTTTTTCTTAACAGCGGTCGCCCCACGGAAGGCAATGGCAAACCTCCGAGGGTACTTCTGCCATGAAAAAGCTTCTCATAAAAATACAATCGCCGTTCGGAGTCGGCGTAAAACTGTAGGTCCCTCCCCTTTGTGTAACAACATCAAGGCGCACGCCACAAATCGGAGGAGAAGCTCGGCCAAACACTAACATATGTGTAAGCGCCAATCTATTATTATTATTATTAATAATTCTTAAGTAATAAATAGTTATATTGTTATAAAAACCTTGGACTCAAAGGGGTGAATTTATGAATAATAATGCCTTTATCTAATCATCAGTCTGAATCAAGTAAACTTTAAAATAATAATAATAATAAAACAAGATCACAAAAACAGTTGTGACGCACTTGCAAGTTTAAAAAAATTTATTTATTATTATTTATCGCTACAGATTTTTTTGAAGTTGGCGCTGGGAGATGCGGCATTGGCTGATTCCATCGGTAGGCATTACATATTCTGTGATAATAAATTGTGTGTAGAAAGTATTCAAAAAAATTAACTGAGGGTAATCAAGTGTCGCTGATGACAAAGCAATCGTGGCAACAGGCAAACATCTTCAGGCCCTGAGTGAGTTATTGCAAAACGCTCTCGGTCTGGTAAACACGTGGTCCAAGGAATCTGGACTTAGTGTCAATCCTACCAGGACAGAAATGGTACTTTTCACAAGGAAATACAAAACTCCTTGGTTTAAACCTCCCACCTTAAATGGGGTGGCACTAACTCTCTCGACCGAGGTCAAATACCTTGGAGTTATTCTAGACAAGAAACTGGACTGGAAGCGGAACATTGAAGACCGCTCCAGGAAGGCCAATGCCGCCCTGTATGCCTGTAAGACGGCTATAGACAAAAAATGGGGAATAAAACCGCATATAGTACACTGGATGTACACAGCAGACCCATCTTTTTCTACGGGGTCACCGTATGGTGGCCTGCGCTAACCAACAACTTGTCCAGAACCAAGTTTGGAACGAGTGTAGAGGACGGCTGCCATGCTCGTCACGGGAGCACTGCCCACTACGCCCACCAAATCTGTGGAAATAATACTAAATCTTCCACCTGTGGATCTCTACGGCAAATTTCGGGCCGGCTGCAGTGCGGCCAGGTTAAATACGATCCAAAGTAGCAATGGAATGCAGGAAGACTCTAAACCTGCTAGCATCAAAATGCTCCTTGACTGTTGTATGGGTCCTTGGGCATAGGGATATTCCTGGCAACTGCCTAGCCGACGAGCTGGCAAGGAGGGGGACGGAAATATCTGACTGAAGTCAATTCTGCAACCTCCTGCAAACACAGACCGAAGGCTGTACTCATCGAGGAGGTGAACAACAGGTGAGCTGTGGAAACCACCTGCCATACTACCAGACAAATTTGGCCAAAGATTGATGTAAAGCGATGCATAGCTCTTACTCGGCTGGACCGCTCCTCTCTCAGATTAGTAGTAGGGGTAATCACCGGGCACTGCCTGCTGGGCACACACGGTAAAAGGCTAGGATACCCCACCAATGATTTTTGTCGCAGTTGCAGGGACGAGGAGGAGGAGAAGACCATCGTACACTATCTCTGCGATTGTCCCGCTCTGGCCAACACGCGCAACCAACTCTTCAACAAGTACTTTTTGTATTGTTTAGCCGACTTGAACTCTTACCTAACCTAATCAAGTGTCGGGCGGTATATGTAACTACATATGTACATTAGGAGCACGTGAATGCCTACTATGTGCGTCTTTCTTTCGTGGCTTATTGATGATAACAAAATAAATTTCAATCAATGGATGTTATTCCACTTGCAGTGTAATAAAATTGTATGTATTAAAATCCAAACTACAAAATGTCAGCAAAAATATTAAATTAGACAAAAGCCGAAAATTTACTTTAAAAGTTTACGATGCAAAGCAAGTGCCATCATTGAAAATGTGCATACATATGTGTGTACATTAGGTACATATGCATGTACATTAGGGTACATCACTTTAATCTAAAAAAATCTGTACCTATTTATTTCCGTCTGAATTATAAAATTTATTATATTTTAAGACTTCCGCCAAAATATTTCAGAAAAAATTAAGATTTTATTTAAAAAGTTTAAAAATTTTGCTAACCGATTCAAAATAATGAGATTATTGTAGGTATTTTCAAATCGGTCCAGCCCACCTAAATCTTAATATATTTCCGAAATATTTTGTAATGAATTTTATAATTCCGGTGGAAAACCCGCAACTTTTTTGGCGATGCGCCCTAATGTACATATATACATACACACAATTACTTTGCCTCTATGCACTATTCTCATAACTGTACACATCAAGACTCTTCAGTTGTATTTCTTTGCATTTTAATTCAGCGTTTCATGCGTAAATAAATGTGACAGAAGAAAAAGGAATGACTCCATTCGCCAAACAACAAATTGCTTATTGTCTTTGTAAAGCAAACACACACACATACTTTGCGAAAGGCCAAAATTATTAACAACAAAAGCCTGTAGAGTTGTTGCCTTCATTTCGTTTGGCAAGTTATTACTGCCACACTATAGAATTGCGGCGACGAGTTGAATTTCTGTGCTGCAACTTATGATTTCAACAGAACGGTTAATGGAATTTCATATGGCAACCAAAACAACGGTGCATAAGCAAGACAAACTGAAATAAGGAGAATACATAAATGCAAAATTATTAACAAAACTCAAAGAAGAAAAAACAACAAAATTTTGAGAGCAGCCGCAGCAGCATTGTGCATAAATAAATAAATAAATAAATTGCAATTTCCAGCAGTCCCAGTTGCAATTGCAGTTGCAATTGTGATTGTGATTGCACTGTCTATATTATAAAGACACTTGTATGAATGTTTATGAGTACAAAATGTTTTTATTTACATATGTACATATATACATAACTATATATGTGCTTACGTACGTGCATATGTGCGCTGTAAATTGAGATGCATGCGCTCAGATATCAAAGCCAAATGGGAATCGTTGCCGCAGATGTACAAAAGCTGCATATTTTCCGGTTGTAGTTGTTGCCGACAAATGTGGGGCAACAAAGTGAATGGCTGCTGCCGCCTGCTTAACTTACTTGCACAAATATATTTATTTACATACAAACTTACATGTAAATACATACATACATACATGTATTTCTTTAACCAACAGCCTGCATCTTGTGTGTCTGGCTGCTGGTTTTATTGCTGTTGCTACTGCTGCAAGTGGCAAGCGTATTTGTTTACGTAAATATTTAATTTGATTTTGACTTGATTTAGCTGTTCAAATTGGCTGTATTGTGTACATGTGGTTATAGGTATGTAAGTATAATGGTTGAATGTATGTACTTGTATTATGTGTGAATATTACTTGTAGGTCAAATGTAGTTTTGTTTTTGGCTTTCAAAACAAGCACAGCGTTTTAGCAATGGAGGCTGGAAAATGGATTCAAGTAATAATGTTTAAGATTGGTGAGAATTGAGCAAACACTTAGAAAAATAAGAAAAATTCATCCTTTTACTGAATAGGTATGGCTGGGTCAAAAAAAAACATTTGAGAATGTGAACTGCAGTTTTTGAAAGTTACAAATCAAGGTAACTGTTACAGATATTTTGTATGAAAGCTTATTAAGAAAGCAAAACTGATAGACAGCAGTTGGAATACCTTTTCAATGACATATTATATTAGCGCATTGAACAAGAAATAGTGAACTTATTGGGAGCTTTATTGACCCAACTTGTCTAATTTATCGATTTTTGCCACGCTCATAATTAAAAGAAACAAGTAATTAAAAAAAAAACCACTTTTAAGACAAGCTTTTATTAGTTGTTAATAAAAACCAAGGACGGAGAACAAAGGGTATGATCGAAATTAAATGTCGTTCTCCTAGTTTTGTTCCCAAGAACACTTAAAACCCCAAACCGAAATGAGAATAAAACTTTCGGGAGTGTTTTCACAAGAACGAAAGTGAGAACAAAACTGTCGAAAACGTTCTCAACGGAAATTATATAAAAACAAAACTCTGGAGAACATTCCCAAAGAGAAAAAAAATGGGAACAAAAGTCTCCGGAACGTTCTAGCAAAGAACAAAACGGGGAAAAAAATTTCAGGAAATTTCTCTCGAAGAACATTTTGGGAACTAAAGTCTCCCGAACGTTCTCGCAAAGAACAAAACTGGAACACTTTATAATATTAAAAAATAATTGAATTTTTTATAGTTTTTGTACAAGGTTTGATGGGCAAAATCATCAGTTTTAAGAAAATTCAATAATCTCTTCATGGGCTTCATCGCTAGTATGCTGTATAATGACACCATCTTCTCTTGCTAATTGACCTGCAGGGTATTCGACTTTGAGTGGAGCATTTTGCCTGGAACCTTTCGGCAATGAAATGGGACAACTTGCACGTTTGGTCGAAACTTTTTTGAAAGCTCTCAGGGCCTTCTTTGTGTTTTGACTGTTACAACGTGCCACCATGATGTTCAAGATCGTCTCTGTCAGATTCGCTCCAAAGTCCACAATATGAACCGCATACCGTGACTCACGTTTCTAGAGTAGCTTTATCATTTTTGAAATATCCCCAGCCAACGCCGGGTATTGCAGCTAGTATATTTATAAATTTGAAAGAAAATATTCATTACAAATCTAGCGATGCATCGAATTTCATTATGCCATTGACAAACATTATTCGATCGTTGCATGATTTTTACCAGATCAAAGCCCAGATATGATTAAGAAAATCGCTTAAGAATAATCGCTTTTTATTTAATTAAATAAATGTTTTTTGCTTTAATTTCCTTCATTTTATGAATTTTCAATTCCAACAACCAATATTTTATTAAAAGAGAAAAGCTCATGCACAAACCTTTATGAATTGAGTTTTAATAAAATGTGCAAATACGACATATCAGCACAAATAAGCTATAACTAAATGACAAAAAAAGACTATCGCAAAGAGTTTTTCTGCCATTGCCACTCGCTGCCATTTAATTGCATATGCCTTTAATCCGCAAAAGAAAAACTACAACTAATTGCATTCAAAACCCTTTACGATGAATAATTTGATTTAAAAAAAATGTGTTATTAATGAGGCAAGCCACACGAGTGTTTTTTGTTTACTTTGTAATTTTCTACATCGAAATTTACTGCAACAATTAAAAAAAATTTCCATGTGATCAGCGCAATTAAGCTTTATCCAATACAGCTGATTGGATGTTTTTTTATCAACATAATCATAAGTTTTTATATCCATGACTCGCACTTTTTGAAACTCATCGCATTGCAGCAATAAATGAAAATCAATTTTTCCCCTATATTAACTTTTTTTATTTTTTCTACATTATCACACTCAAGGCATGCTAATCATATAATAGAATTAAAAATAGTGCGTGGAAAATTGTTTCGTTTTTTACTATTTTACTTGTGCTGGACTTAACTAGCTCAGCGGCTTTTGGCCCCACGAGGCCAAAACACTTGACTGTACTTTATAATTTCATAACTGTCAATTACTGAAAGGATTTGAGACCTTTTCGGAAGCTATCTCTAATTAAAATTATTAATAGGAAATAAATCTCTGCTCAGCGCAAACTTGATTTATTTAGAATTTATTTTTACTTTCTACAAAAATTTGAGCCGCGAAAGCATTAAAGTTGTATGGAAGCATGTACTTAACCCCGACAAACACATAGGGCTCACAGATTTCGAATCAATAGTCCTTTTACTATTACAATGAAACGTCAGGCTTTTGAAAGGATTTTCTGAAGGGGTTTATGTCGCTTTCTTATAAATAGAGTATCAGTTTCTTAAATAAACTGAATTTAGATACAGTCAGGGTCAAACAATTACGTAAAATATGTTGAGGCATCTCCTCGTCTTTCAGACATACATTTGTGCGTATATACCTATTTAATCACCGTTTTCTGACATCACCCATAAGCAGTGAATATTAACCGGTGAGGTAAACTGCGAACGGACGTAACCCTTTCTAGCCGGTTAGAAAGTGAACGCTCCACCACGTCGTCCTCCATGCAGCTACGACAAATGGGATCCGTTGTTATGTTTAAGCTCTCTGCATATCTCAATCGTACAGTGTCCTATCAATAAACCCTGCCTGCGGTCCACCCTCGAGCAGAAAGACCTTACAGGAACACCAGCCTGATTTTCACCCAGCGTTCGCTGATTTGGATGCCCATCTTTCCCCTTGAAGTTGGCAGGTCGTTAAGAGAACTTCTTTCTGGTGAGACTTGCCAGATGTTGCCACTCCTGTCCAGCTCATCAGCAGCACAGCTTTTGGCGATGTCACTATTGCCTGGTACTCATATAAGTCTAACAAGATAATACTCAGACGCGTCCAAAAGAGAAATAAAGAAATCAGGCAATCCCCTTCTAGCTCCGAGCGCACCGTAAAAGGACCCAGTGCTGTGATTGCCGTCTGGCTGTCTTCTTCCTTAATACCATCAACCTCCCCTGCGAGCAAAAGTTTAAGGTTGATGCAGGATTTCCTGCAAAAGACCCCACCACCGACCCAGTTGGTAAAATGGAAGTGCTTCGAAATAAACGCTTTCAAGTAGTGCCTTTTCAAGAAGATTCATTTAAAGGCTGTGTTAAAAGACCTTCTCATGGCGGTGCCATTCAATGGTAGATGAGAAGGTGGGTTTCTAAGCCAACGGATGTATCAGTCATCATCATAAATTTAACTAAAGTGTGTCATTATTATTTCATGTAAATTTTCTTCTCCTAGGGGGAGCTGATAAAAAATGCCTTGAAACTCTGACCATTCCATACAAAAAAGATAGAATAACAAAGCGGGCACGCAAGTCCTATCAAAAGATCATAAATAAGGACTCTTAAGAGGTCTCGTTTTTTCTAACGGGGCCGAAAAGCGTAATACGGCCCTACTCAAAGGGCGATGCCGCACGCTTTCTAAATGTACCTACATGCAGCTCATACTTATCTAATTCAGCAAACTCTCTGAAACTATCCACACTCAAATTACGGTGGATATGGAAAACGCAGAAACATCATTGGATTCTAGATTTTCGGAAATCAGATCTCCTTCATTCCGTTGGTCCCAGTCTGAATCGTTCCCGCCACAAATCGTTCTTTTTCCAATTTTAATGAATATGTAATATAGTCTTTCAATTGAAAAGTTTGCCATGGATGCCGTTCATTTGATGCGCATCAAAAAAGTAACCTTGCATTTTACCTCCTAGCCATGTAAATATTGATTTACACAAACCACTCGCACACACACCAATGCCAGTTCATCAATATAAATTGGCCATCATTTTAATGCCGCCAAAAGGTTTTGTCGATTTCTATCTGCCATTTGACTAATGTATGTGCGGTGCTTATGGCTCGAAAGCCTTTCAAATCCCATTCAGATCTACGTTTAACGATAGCGGCGCGGACGCCAACAGCTGAGCTAAAAACGAAAGTCATTTACGCGAAAGGCTAAATATTTTTGTCAAATACAATTCACTTTGGTCGTCCGTCAATTACAAACATGCAAACATACGTATGAATATAAATGGGTTTGTAGGTGTGTATTTTCATTTCTATGGTATCAAGGCACGCGTATACATGCGAGGAGCATGTAGAGCGTTTTCGGTTGGAAAAAGCGCACCTTTTTTGTTTACGTTTTTATGCAACAAAACCATTCTCACAACTCATGTACGGGCGCAATTGTCGCTGGCTTAAAAATGGATTGTCAGCCATGAAGCATAAAATTCGATGTGTAAGCGGTCCAATACCACAAATACCACGTACGCGTTTGTGTGTGAGGCTAGCAAATGCTTGCGAAAAAAAGGAGCAATGAACCAAGACCACATGCGGACATGTTGTGGTGGGTGGTATTTGTTCGTATACAAGTAAAAATAAAATTAGATGGAAATGAATTGCATTAAAATTAATCGAGTGCAAATAATGGTATGCGCTGCTTGAGTTTAAACAACTATTTGTTTGCTTTTTTCTATGCTGTTTCGTCTATTTTGCAGCCCAATGTATTTTGAAAAAGTTTTCTGGTTTATTGAATTATTTTACTTGTAATAAGAACCACGACAACCCAAAAGAGTTCGGGGTGTGACCTCTCAGATAAAAAAAAAATACTCCGGTAAATGTGCCACCGTTTTTGAAATGTTTATATTTTTTTGTTTTGAAACCCCACCGTGTTTTAACAAGTAATGGTCTGACTGACCAGAAAAAATTACCTTAGACCATATATCATTTCGTATTTTCTGTTTCTTAAAATCTGGAGAAGCAAAGGATTAAGGTATGTCTTCCTACCCGTTGCTAATCACGCCAGTGTGCTCCGATATCCAGCACAGGTCTACCCCGTACCAATGTATAATTTAGCCATGGCAACCTTGGACTCTACCAGACTTCTTGAGGAAGTGCTATGCGATAACAGTAAAGACACTCCATCATGACTGTCGATATACAGATTCAGTCTCATATTTATTCAGTTATTACCATTCAATAACACCGCCGCCTTTTTTGTAGCTGAAACTTCTGTCTGGAAAACGGCCGCACTACTCGCGCAGCTTATAGGACTTACTAAATTCAAATTTCGCGTAGTATACCACAACGCCTATTCCTTTGTCTATTTTGGGTGAATCTGTATATAAATGCTCCAAGCCAGCCACCCTCATGCCCACCCGCCAGCGTTCGACTTCAGTATTAGCTTTGATATTCTATCCAAAGTACAGACCATAACGCCTGTTAATAAATTGTCTGGTTGCATTAAGTTTGGCACAATTTTTGAAGGCTTAGCTTCCGCCAGAGGAAGTTATAACAGCGTATAGATGATCTATATGCACTCTCCACTCTTTTGATAAAGGATTTCTTTTTCACTCCTGTCCACCAAACCAGTAAATACCCAAAGAAGTAGTATCGGCCTGGCGATCTTTTGCAAGGATGTAGCGCAACGGAGGATTTATTCGTCCTTTCCTCTACGTTTAGAGCCATAATAACATTTTACTGACGACTTTTTTTCGATTTGATATGATGCTTCACTTTAGGCCATTTTGGCCGACTTCAATAAAACACGCCACTCTTTCTCTTCTGTGCTAACTGATACCAATTAGAAATGCCAAGTGAAGCATCTGCCACCACCAGCGGGTTCCGAGTAGAATACTTTCTTGACTGGAGCGTCTGTATCCATTTGAACGAAATGATCAAGCCAGCGGAGCTGCTGCATTTTAATCGCAAAAGGATTATTTTCAGATATTAAAAACGGCAGCTATTCGCAGGAAAGCCCCCAAAGCAAATGCGCCGTCCTCAAGAGTCGCCTCTACACGTCTATAAACATTTTGTAGACTAAAAGCATGTTCAGACAGAAATTTAATATAGTCAATTAACTTTTTAATTGAGCCAACGTTTTTGGGTGTTCACACACAGTCAGCTGCTCTACTAGCGACATGCAGTCAGCTGTTCCATTAGCTACAGTGATGGAAAAGTTGGTGCGATCGTACCATTCTTTAATTGGAAAGCACATTCGGTACAAGCACACCATTTTAGGTATATTTGGAACGTAGCCAAATAACCTTTCAGGAAATCTTTTCTTATTTTTATTGGCATTTCAGCGCATTTTCTGGTGTGGGTAACTTGTCCAATAGCCTCTCTTTGTGAAGGGGCATAAATGATACGAAAGGTTGGTCAAAGTAACGTTACTGTAGTTGATTGCGCCAGATAGACAGAGAATATTTGTTTTTAAAACGTTAGAAGAACTCGGTGGAAAGTGATTCACCTTTTCTAACAGTTTTGTCCCGCACTGCTCGAAAATATTCTGTCTTTTTATAGTCAAATTTGCTTGATGTGAGTCTAAAAGTTGATATGCTATCGACGGGAGAGGTTATCCTCTGATACGTATTAATTTTTTTAGGAACATTTAAGGTAAAATGTTTCCGCGAATTACAGTACAATTTGAAAATTTAATGTTCCATCCCTGGTGGTTATTTATTTACTACACAAACCTCGCTGATTGTTATTTATTCAATACACATACCAGGAAATCAAAAATAAACATACTTCACAGGGTTGCATAGAGAATCGGACACAAATTAATTGCCAATTAAGTATTCATTTCATATCTCAAATTTTGTATGGGAAATTGGGTAGCAATTAAGGATTTAATTGCTGAAAAGGTTCTTAATTGGCAATTAGGTGCATGTTTGAACATATTCTAATGGGTCTATATACATACATAGACACTTATAGGTAATTTTGCATTAATCTTAGCGTTAGTCTTAAGAAGCGCATAACCTGATGCAATGAACATTATTAAAAGATGTATTTACCGCACATTTTCTACAAATTATTGCAT
>JAPVRG010295813.1:4175-14533 GCA_029783565.1 Rhagoletis cerasi
AATTTGCAAAAACTGGGTTAAGTTCCAAATGTCGGAAGATGAGGCGATGGAGTGTAAGCGAAGTTTTTTTGAACGAGCTGGTTTTCCTGGAACAATTGACTGTGTAGACGGAACGCACATTAAAATAATTGGTCCCTGCAAAAGCTATCAACATTTGTACTAAAGCAGAAATGTTTACTTGAATTAATGTGATTTATGGAAGTGATTACCAACTATTTATTCTTTTTTGTACTTAGATCTGTGATCATAAAATGAGTATAAGATACGTTCCAAAAACTCTCGAAGTTTAGAGGTTTTATTCCCTTCCTAAAACCTTTGGCTTACGCGGGATTCTTTTCCATTTCGGAAACTAAAATCTCGAACTGCTGCACGGTAGTAATTTTCATATTAACTTTATTAAAATCGGAATCCTTTCGCTTTCGTTCTTAAAAATGCGGACGACAGTTGACGAATGTTTCTATGTCGTTACTATCTTCGTTTCAAAATGGAGAATACCGATATATTTCCGATAAACTTCGATAACGCCAACAGTGATGCCAAATTGATGTTTTTATTTCGTTTTAAAACGACAACGCCAACGGGAATAGGCCCGATTGTGCTTCAAAATTAAAAAATGTCGCTCTATGTAGCGATAAATGGTTAAAATTTAACATATTCGTCTAATTTGGTTACTTTAATTTTTTTTCATAAACATAACATACCAGATTCCCCGCAAAAAGCTATCCATTCTCCGTTTCCCCACTTGAATTGAAATTCCTCGCAAATTGGGGACCTCCCCGCGAGTTAGATTCCCTGTGCGCGATACATAATTTGTGAGCTGTGTGTGTCGATTTCAGATTTTCATAGAAATCTTATTGTCGCTGGTTTCTTTATTTTTACACTAGCTGCCCGTATGCGACGCTGTACGCATTTTTTTAATGCTAACTTTTAAAGAAAAAACACTTTTTTCTGTTTCCTATATAGATTAATATTGTTTACTGATTAAAAAGATCATTTTAGTTAAATAGTGTTTTAAAGCACTTCGAAATACACAATATTTTTGATTTTGTCATTTAAAGGCAGTAATATGGTTTGATTCTCGGCATTTCCAGTTCTTGATAAAGCAAAGCATAATTGATGTGTAAAGCATTCTGAGCGCAAATCAATTCCCACAAATTGAAAAGTTAAGCCTTGAGCTTTCTTAATTGTAATAGCTTTCATTCGCCTTTACAGAAAACTGAAGTCGTTTTTACTAAAATGGCACGTCTGTTGGAGTCATAGGTATACGTGGAATACCGCCTGCTGATCCTGTAAGAATAATGCATTTTATAACATTGCTATGCAACTTTTTTACCACCAGTCGTATGCCATTACAAAGTGCGGGCGGTCGAAGATTACGTAACAATATAACTGGAATCCCATTTGTAAGAGTTAGTTTATGACGCGGTAAGCCAGCCGTGTGTAACCAATTTAAGAATTCAGTAGGATAGTGGACGGCATCTTCAAGGTTAGTTACTGTGTCGATGGAAGCATACTCTTTAATTTCTCCACCAACTTTTTGCATTGCGATGCTAGTAATATCATCAACAGTAACATTCCTTGGTGAGACAATTGCTCTCTCGCACAGCCAATTGTATGGTTTGCTTAAAATATTTTCAATATCTGGATACACTTCATAAATCAAATCGTTTAGGGAGTGCACCACCTTACCAATTCTGGAATCTACAGTGACGTATTTATCGATATTTTGCATATTTTCATTTCCAATACTAAGCATGGATTGAGGGAACTCAGAACCAACCCTACTTAGGTGGGCTCTCATATTTGTTCGCAAATGCCTCAAAGCCGCTGTTTTAAGGCATGCTTTGATGATATCCTCTGGGGTACCTTTTGCTACGACTGCTAACGTCTGCCGAAAGTCCCTTTGAAAAGAAAAGTTATGCCCCCATAATCTTACCACAGCTTCTTAAATCTCCTCAAGTGCGGTCGATTGCCGTATGAGCACGATTAGTCATAGTGCACTCATCCTACTTTATAAATACGGGTTTCTGTAAAACTTTTCCCAGCGGCCCATATTTTCGAATGCTGCAAAAAGTGTGCTCCTGCATACATACACACATTTAATGGCAATTTGAATGGGGAGTGAGCAGTTCTACCACCTGAAAGCAATGTTATCGACGTGATCGACACCATAAGATATAACAGGGAGTAAATAACGTCGATAACGATGTTTAACCTGTAGATAGTGTTAACCAGCCATTTAAAAACCGGCCCAAAGGGCCGTTTTCTCGACTGCCTGTTAAAGATAGCCGGTTCTTTGACAGGCAATCGATAAATAGCCGATAAAGCAGACCGGCCGTCAATTTTTAGCAGGTAGTCGAGAAAATGCATGATAAGCTGTTTGCAAAATCACCTCTTACAAGTAAGGGAGTTCTCTAGATAGCCAATACCCGCTTGCGATGCAACGGCTTAAAACACCTCTCGAACTGTAAAACAATAATTCAATTATACTCTCTGTACATCTACAATACGTGTACCAAATTTTAAGCAAATGGAACCTTGAATATGATTTTTTCGAATGGATAGGTCCCTGGTCCACTTCTTGTAAAAAAAAGGATCCTATATACTAATCTAGGCAAGAAGCTATCTACGCACCAAATTTTAAGCATATCGGACTGCAAATACGATTTTTTCGAATAGATAGGTCCCTGTTCCATTTCCCGGGAAAAAAGGATCTTATATGCTAATCTAAGTAAAAAGCTACCTGTGTACCAAATTTTAAGCAAATCGGACCATAATAAGATTTTTTCGAACAGATCGGTCCCTAGTCTACCTACCGGAAAAAAGTAAATTTTGTTTGGCCTAAAACATGGTGGTTGGTGAAAGCTATTTATAAACAAAATTTCATGAAAATCGGACCAGCCGTTCCCGAGATTACCTGTTACAAAAAAAAGGGACTTCTCTTTATATAATTAGTATAGATACATAGATAGATAGATTTTGCTACCCCTAAATAACACAGTGGTACAAAAATAAATAAAAAATTATGCAGGGGTTTGCATATAGAAATTATGTTTTGTTATAGCCCATAGGACACGACTATATTTATAGTTTTTCTTCATCACTTCGTTTATTAGTTTTTTACTAACAAATATAATAAAATTTTTGTATTCTTTAAGTTTCAACTTCAAGAAGTTATAACATTGTTGTTTTTTGAGCAAATTTACATTTTTTCTCTTCTTGAAAGATATGGATTTTACCTTTCAAACAAATAAAAAAGTTTGAAAATCGGCTGGAGATAGGCTAAGTATTGGTCTTTTAATTCAAAAAAAAAGTAAATTTTTTAAAAAAATTTCATTTTCTTCACGACCTCATTCGCTCGCGAGGCAATAAAAAAAAATTATTTTAAGTTTATAAAAAAGCACATAAAATCGGTTTTCCAAAAGTCATAATTAAATTAAAATCGAAGTTAAAAATGGCTTAGTAATGCTTTATTTAGTGATAATAAGTATATCTGTGTCTTCCTTTTTTCCTAGAAATGTCTGGGCTTCTCACATCACAATTTAATATATATGTATGTTGGATATATTTACATATGTACTTATCAATTATAATGTTCTTTCAAAAGAAAACTCAGTATATTGTAACTTTTTTAGACGATACTTTTTTATTTTATTTTTTCCCGGTTTTTTGAAGTAGTTTCTTAAATATGAAGAAAACACAAAATTTTGTAAATTATAATACACTTTTGTAAATTATAATACACTGATTTTTCTTTTAAAAATTGGGAGGGTCAAACGTCATTTTTGGTATAAATACCATACACTTTTTTCGAAATTAATTTACTCCGCCCTAATGTACTTACTTATTTAGTTTGTACTTTGCTAGTTATGAGTCAGTTATTCAACTTTTCAGTCATTTGCAATATAACAAATAAATAATTGATAATTTATGCGACAATAGAAACTAGAAAATCAACAATTTATACAATTAGCTCAATAATCCATGAAAATTCCACACTACCTCAACTTCAAAGCCCAATTTCTCAAGAAATATCGATGTTAGCGATTTGAAATTGAATTTCCTTTAAGCTCGTCATTTACATATTTTCTTTAGCTCTTGTTATTTTCGAGATAGGGGCAAAAACGAGAATTTCATTAAAAAAAAATTGGGTTTGGTGACCGTACTAACGCGCTGGTGGGAGTTAGGGTTACGCCGCAATGTACACTTTTATAGAGAATTCAATTCTGAATTCCTATCATTGACCAAGATTATGCCATTAAATGCCTTTGAGCTGTAGAATTTTGAAGAAAAAAAACCAAGTTTACGTGTATTTTAAAGGCGAAATCTTTGCACGTCTTGGTCGAGGTCTTAATGTTAATATTAAGGGCTCAAATTTTCAGGGAGTTATTTTTTAGGTATTTTCTACAAAATTTCGAGGTGGGACTGAAAACAAAAAACAATTGTCGCGAAAAAAACACCCTAAAGCTCTACCCAGATTTGCAGCGGACGACAGTAACCATTTGGAATGGCACATAATTGCGACGGCAGCGTTTTTACCGCCGCCTTTTTCGGTTCATTTAAATTTATTTCTATTTGTACCGTCCAGCGGAGACGGCACAATGTTGATTGAGTGTTGATCGATCTGATTGTCACTTAAATTAATTTCAGTTTTATATTTGAAATGGTTGAAATATTTTCATAAATAAAAATAAAAAGAAATGGATGATAAGCTTATCGAAGAAGTGAGGAAATATAGGTCGCCGTCGTTCGCCGCAATTGTGTTTACTCTGACGGATTTCACTGTGGCAACTGAACCGTGGCTCAATTACCGCCGACCGCTTTACCGTCGTCCGCCGCAATTCTGGGTAGAGCTTAATGTACACACGCATATCCCAGCATAAAAAACTCTGAATTTTAACGCCTTCAATGCGTTATGATTACCATGATTTATACTTAAGATGGTCTCGATACCGAAATATATATTTTTAAGTTATCTACACATACAAATATATACAAATATAGTCGTTTTCTTTGTTAAAACTTGGTAAAAAACTAATGAACGTATTTCAACCAATTTGGACATTATAGTCTTTAGATCCGTTGCACGGACATAGGCTATGTTTTAATCCGTTAGGTTGTGCTGTAGTCGAGATATTCAAAAAATCCTTATTTATAGTCCGATTTAGATGAAATCAAAAACGAATACCACATACACACATACATATGTATACTATACGAAAACTGTTTGTAGTAAATGCATTTATATAAAATTTAAATATATTAAAAACATAGGTCCGCGGTCTTAGTCGAGATAAAGTTTATTTTAAAATTAGTGACAGGTCTTTTTGACAGATATCGCACTGGAAATTATGTAAAAAAAAAATGCTACTAACTTTAGAGTCGAATTCATCTTAACTGTGACTACTGTGTTTTGAAATTAATCAAAGCTGCATTATTAGCTTTAGAAATCTGCTGCAAGTATATGAAAAGGTAGTAAGCTAGCTACGCAGGCGGAATCGCGGGTATCAGCTAGCTTCTACACATTATGTAGTACATAATTTGAAATGATAAAAATTAAGTCAAATATTTGTGTTGTAGACTCATGAAGCTCATGCAGACATATTTGTACGCTGGGTCATTTAGTCATATACTCGTCCATGTCTTTATGCATTCACACACGTATCTTCATTATTAATGCATAGCTTGATTCAAAAGTGTTTAAATATTAGCAAATGCCATACATTGCAAAAATAAAAAATAAAAACATTTCGAAGAACCTTTCCACATCGTAGTGAGGCGTCATTTAGTCTTGCTCATTGTTTATTGAAAAATATTCTTATCAAATATTAAACACTCAACTTCCGACTCTCCAATTACTCAAGACATTTCTTTTCAATTGCGCAAAACTTGTGAGTAATTAGCAACGCTGCATTTTAATTGCGTACATTGCAAATTATATGTGTATCTGTGTATTGGGTTGAAGTACAATATACAATTCTATATATATTTTTTTTTAATTTTAGAAACGAAGAAAATGTTATTCTGGTTATTCATTAAAATTTTTAACTATTACCATTTTTTGTAAAAAAAAAACTCAGATCAATCCTTAGAACCGCCTAATTTAAAAAAAAAATACTATGTACATTAGACTGGCCCTTAAAATTTAATTTTAAATCGCCGGGCGGTAAAATTCTCCTTAATGTCTAAATACTCCCAATATAAAATTTAGTGGCCATCGGATAAAATTTAGCGGCAGCGCACAGCCGGGAAAGTATGAAAATGCGTGGAATATAGGAATAAAGTAGATATTTTATTCCCCATCCCATAAAACGAAACTTTTCCAATTATTTTAGTTATATGTCTGATTTCGATTAAAAGTTCCTATCTATTTAAATCGAAAATAAATATCTCAAAAACTAGATGCAACTAAATAATTTCAAGGTGAGAACCCGATTCTTTGGAAAAAATCTTATATTAACCAAAGGTCACTAGTTGTGCCGCATGCATTTGCTGGAATTTTGTTGAGCTGTGTTATCAACCACTTGGAACCACTTGAACTATAGTCACAACCAGGGACGGGAACTGATTTTGAACCAAACCGGTTTTGAGCCGAACTAACCGCTTTTTTATACTAATTAACTGGACAATTTACCGAACTGAAAATTTCTACAAATATTTGATCCGAACCAAAAACCGTCCTCCTTTTTACATATGCAAGTTAATGTTCGTTTCGACCAATTTTTAATACAGGGACGAAAAATAACTGTTATCTCCAATTTACAAATTGAAAACGTTGCCCGAATTCTGAAATTTAACGAAAAAGTTGTTTCATAGCAGCTATTAAATGAGAAATATTTTTTATTTCGCCGATAAGAGTTATAACCCAACGTTTATTTTTTACGTTGTAAGATAAGGATATTTATGAATATGGAGATGGAGAAAAACATTAAGATGAAGAAAGTAAAAGTTAGAGAGTGAAATAACTCTTAACAGACAACGTAAAAATTAACGATGGGCAGTAACTGTTATCAAGCAACGTAAAAAAATAAACGTTGGGAAATAACTTTTACTTGCTAACTAAATCCTGGCAATCTTACTGCTCTTCAATAGAGAACTCTAAAGGCTCAGCAAAATTCTATCAAAAGAACACACCAATATCACGCTCATTAAGGGAGAACACGGGGTGTGGACGAATACAGCTAGTAATTCTCTAAACACGTTAGTCAAGTTCCATTTCCCGGGATGTATTTGACATCAACCCACGTCAGAGTCAATCGAACCTGGTTCTACTAGCAGTAGACTGTTGAACTCGATCGTGAACAGGGAAAAGATTATTTACGCTATCAACAGCTTCTCTCCCTTCAAATCCCCTGGACCAGATGGCATAATCCCAGCAGTGCTCCAGAGAGTAAAGGAGGAGATAGCGCCGATGCTTGAGACTATTATTAAGGCTATTATAACCTTGTGCTATATTCCTAAAAGCTGGAGAAGTGTAAAAGTCGTGTTCATACCCAAGCCAGGAAGGAAAAACCACGAAACAGCAAAAGATTTTAGACCCCTAAGCCTTACATCCTTTGTACTTAAAACAATGGAAAGGCTTCTCGACATTTATATAAGATCGCTGCTAGGAGAAGCGACACTCTCAAAAGCACAACATGCATACATTAAAATCAGATCCACTGAATCCGCTTTACATGAAGTGGTGAGCTTAGTAGAAAAATCCTTGCACTTTAAACAATATACCCTGGCAGCATTTCTTGACATCGAGGGTGCATTTAATAACATTGAGGTTGACACCATTATAGACTCTATGCGGGATATTGGTGTTGACGACAGTGTTTGCATATGGATACGATCGATGCTAGTCAATAGAATCATTCAGGCAACAAATGGGGCTAACTCTATAAGACATCAGGTGAACAGAGGCACACCACAGGGCGGAGTACTCTCACCTCTGCTATGGGTGATAGCCCTGAACGGTATATTGCTAGAACTCAATAGAGGTGGCGTCAAAGGTGTAGCGTATGCGGATGATGTTGTAATAGCAGCTACAGGCCCGTTCCGCTCTACCGTTAGCGAAATTCCGGAAAGAACCATGGGAAGGCTACACGCCTGGGCGGCGAGAAGCGGCCTAAATGTGAACCCGGCTAAAACCGTCGCTAGACGGCAAGGCACTCTCATTATCCCCCTGCGCAAAGTATCTTGGAGTCGTGCTGGGTAACAAACTTAATTGGAAAATCAATGTCGAATTCCGTAGACAGAAGGCCTACATAGCATACTACACCTGCAAGAGAATCTTCAGTAGAAACTGGGGACTAAATCCTAAACTTATGATGTGGATGTATACCGCGATAATAAGACCAATCCTAACATACGGCGCCTTGGTTTGGTGGCCCAGCCTAGATAGACAATGTAATGTCAACAAACGAAAAAGCATACAAAGAGCCGCAAGAGCAGGAGTAACAGGTGCACTAAAATCCTGCCCGGCAGAAGCTCTAAATGCCATCCTCAATAAAATCCCTATTGATCTCCACATGAAAGAAGTGGCTATGAAATCGGCGGTCAGACTCAGACAGTCAGGCCTCTTGAGGACTAGACACTTCGGACATGGGTTGATCCTAAACGAAATGCAATTAAGTAGGACGACAGATTATATGGTAGGCACTTTGGACTTCAACTGCAACGTGCAAGTGTTATTCCCATCCAGAAGGGACTGGAGAAGAGACCGGGTGGCCGACCGAGAGGCGATCTCTCTATACACTGATGGATCCTAGATGGATTGCGGTGAAGGAGAGGGAGTCTACTCCGAGAAGCTCGGCGTGGCTCTGTCTCTACGGTTGGGAAATAATACAAGCATCTTCCAAGCAGAAGTTCTAGGGATCTTAGAAGCCTGTAAAATCCTAGGCAATAGAGTTGGGCACAAGAGTAAAGCAACAATATATTCTGACAGCCAGGCGGCGCTATTAGCAATAGCGTCACCGGTTACCAAATCCAGGCTAGTTGGGGAATGCAAAGTAACATTGCGCTCAGTGTCTCAGTCAACTGCCGTCTCTCTTGTCTGGGTTCCCGGACATAGGAACATAGAAGGCAATGAGAAGGCGGATGAGCTGGCGAAGGCAGGAGCCGGTTTGGATGAATCCCAGGCGGTGGCACTGGGTTGTCCCCTTGGAATAGTCCAAAGAGAGATTACTACGCATTTCCTTGAACTGGCTAGACGCAGGTGGTCAGATATACAGACTTGTAAGGTATCGAGAAAACTATGGCCTGACTACAACAGGCCAGAGGTATTTAGAATTGTAGCAACTATCACGGGACACTGGCCCATAGGCAAACATGCGGCAAAAATAGGCCTACCGCATAATACGATTTGCCGCAGCTGTCAACTAGAAGATAGCGAAGAAAGTGTCCAGCATTTCCTATGTGAGTGCCCAGGCCTTTCGAATATTAAACACAAGACATTAGGTAAACATCTGATAGCACAACTAAACGACCTATCAGGAGCTACTATAAGCGAAATCAGCAGATTCATTTGAGAATCGAAATGGTTCGACCCAGCGACATAGAATGTGCATAGACAAAATATCCCCGCGAGAAGTGCATCAAATTGGCGCAATAATGCGCTAATTGTGTCTTGGGCAGCGACTAGGATGCACTGAAACCAACCAACTCTTAATTGCAATGGAAAAAGTATTTCTCATGTTGTATATCAGTTATCAGATAGCGTAAAAAATAAACGTTGGTTTTTAACTCTTTTCGGAGAGATAAAAAATATTACTTATCTAATAACTGTTATGTAGCAACGTTTTTGCGATAAAATTTATAACTGTTATGTCCCTGATTTTTTCTTTTGTTAAATATGGTAATACCATGTTTTTTTACCATCTGACAATTTTTTACTACGTATAGCGTATACATAATTTATATGCATACATATACATATATACATATATAATACATATATGTATTGTGGATTGTTACTGAGTAAAAATAACTGAAATATAAGTTTTTTTTTTGTTCCCGAGCCGTTTAAAAGACAAATATAAAACGTTTTGACGAACCAATCCAAAAGTGCTGAGCCGACCGGACCAAATTTTTCATTCACGTCCCTGATCACAACAGTGCCATATTTTATTTTTTTTTTTAATTTTAACCAAAAAAATCAACATGTAAACGTAGTGAAACAATTTTAACTATATTCACACATTTGTTTTCGTATGGCTTACTGTAATGTACAATGCTTTTGGTTTTTAGAGTTAAACCAATAGAAATTAAAAATAATGATTAATATTTGAGTCAAGGCGAATTCATATAAAGTGGTGTTGCTAGAACAGCTGTTTTGATTCGCCTCAGCACACATTTGTCAAAACTTCTTATGA
>JAPVRG010295817.1:10175-21847 GCA_029783565.1 Rhagoletis cerasi
TAAGTCGAAGGTACTACTTACCCGATCAGATTTTGTAGATCACAAACAAATTTGTAGACGTAACGCTTTCCAGCCGTCTTGTGGATAATATTTTTGTCGTAATAGTAACGCAGGCCTCTGCTGAGTTTTTCATAGTTCATTTTCGGTTTGTTCTTGCGAATACCCCAGCGACGCGCGACCTAGAAAGAGAATGGAATACATTAATTTAAAATCATAGACATACGTAGGTAAGTATGTATGTATGCAGGTTTCTATAACTGCCCTGCAGAAAAAAATTATCAATTGATTAAAATAATAAACTTTCTAGTTAGCTTTTTTGCGGGATTCCGATAAATAACTAACTTCTAATTAGCTATGAAAAAACTAACTTCAAGTTAGTTGTAAAGTCGTGCAGGAGTCATGCAGACGTTATCGGAAGTTTCTTTTCTTTACAAGCTTTTATTTAAATATCCTCATTCAAAATTACTTTCAATACACTTTTTTCTGCACTTCGCAGATTCTTTTTCGTATTCAGGACAAATAAAATAAAGATCCAAATTTTATATTACTATTTTGATGTAATGTCTGATCGAATTCTAATATGAGACCATCTACAAAGAACATGTAAACAAATAAGCAAATATGTAAGGTTAAATAAAATAAATAAATAAATAAAAATATAAAAAATTGAAAAATTCCTTTTTTTAATTGATAATTTATATTCAAAATAGTTAGCTACAAGTTAGTTGACTTCTAATACAGAGGAAACCAGTTCTCACTACTTTTCGGCCATCGCCCTTCAAAAGTAGTTAGTTACGGCCAAAGGAAATAGTTAATAAATAGTTACAACTAGTTGACTGCTAGATATTTAGTTAATAGTTTGCTACAAGCTAGTCCCATTTCCTGCAGGGTGCCTCAAACTTCGTTTTCTAGGAATTTGTGCTGGGAAACTGGCATATGCATATATGTTTTCGTTCTTTTCTCAGTTTGCTTTTGATTTTGGTATTAATAAAATCCTGAAAACTCCACTAAATACTTGAATAGTGTAATTTATCGCCGTAATGTCTTTCCTCTCTGTTCTTTACTATAGTTGCATTCTTTTGCAACTGAGCTACAAAAAACACTCGGTAAAATAACAAAATACATGCAAAGCAACAACACAAACTCGGCTATTTATCCGAGCTCAGCTTATGCGTAGTGTTGTTAAGTGAAAAAAGCTGCTCTTATATACTTGATGAATACTTTAAACAAATATATATATTACACAAATACTTCGCAAAATTACAAATCCCAGCTGGTTTTGTCCTCAATTGAATTTTATAAAATAGATTTTCTTGCGGATTTCTAGCTCTTCAATTTTCTAATTCTCTTAGATATTATATCCCTTATAATCATCTACTTCATATCCGTTTTTCCCCACACTCACCTCATCTGGATCGGTTAACTTGAATTCCCAGCCATCGCCCGTCCACGAAATAAAGCCCTGACACGTCTTATCCATTAGCAATTCCAACAGAAATTGCCACAGCTGTATAGGACCAGAGCCGGTAAAACATGGCACGCCTCCTTGCATGGGGTACGCTCCCATCAGCGCCTTCTCCAAACTCATTGTATTCATATACGTCGCTGAATGTTGTCCTGCATGATGCACCCCCCATTGATCGACTGGCGATTGCCCGGACATTGTTGGGAATCGTGTCGGATCATAGCCACCATACTCGGAGCCATATGCATCGGGAAATGGCGATCGGCCATATGCATTGTATTTCTGTTCGTTGCTCGACGCTGTTATGCCATAGAAATCGGAATTATCCTGATAACTCGGATGCTCTTGCGACGAAAGCGTGCTATGATAGTCGTTGTCATCGTAGTGTACACCCGAAGCTGCAGCCGCAGCGCCGGCCAAATGCGCAGGTAGTCCGTAAACGGATGAAACGGAGAGATCAGCGGGATCGGTTTGGCCATTGCTGCTGCCACTACCGAGGCTCGAATATGAGGATGTATTCTGTGTGCCAGGCTCCTCTTTCATCTGATGTTGGGTGTAGAGTGCAGCGGCAGCAGCAGAGTTTCGTATCGCCATTTGCATGTAATTCAAATTGGCACTATTGTTGTTGTTGTGGCTGGGGGTTTGACCGCCCTGCTGGTTGGCGTTGACGCCTGGCGCATTGCTGTTCACGGCGGGATTATTGGATTGCTGCGATTGTTGTTGCTGTTGTTGTTGCTGCTGCTGCTGCGCATGAGAGAGCAGTGATGCATTGCTGTTCGCATTTTGCGATTGTTGCTGCTGCTGCTGCTGCGTTTGCGGGGGCGGGCTGTTGTTACTATGATCGTGCGGATTACTACTGTAGCCTGAAATTTGAAAAAAGTAGAATTTTATTCATTTGTCTCCTAATTTTAGCTATGTATATACTATATATGTTATTATTATTATTATATACTATGTACATATGTATGTGCATATTGTATTTAAAGCGTGAGAAAGTAACTGAATGCGACAATGGGAAAAGAGAAATTTTTAAGTGGCACTATTTGTATATCGTAAATTCAGAACTAGTCGATTCATAAGGATGTCGAAAAAGGTGGCATTGTTGTAAGCGCTGAGACCTTACAAAATATATGTATATTGTGTTGAACCGGTGCTTGGGAAGGTATTATTTTGGATCATGTTTCTCGGCATGAACTGCAGAACCCATGTTTCGGGGCGTATTAGAAGTGTCATTAAAACGTGTTCCCGTTGCTTCTCTGCCTGATTTCTGTATCGATTCTCATGGAACAATCATAAGATGATCTTCTTTTACTGAAACGACATTGATACTCATTCTTCGCTGAAAATTATTCTCATCGTTCGTGGACTTATTTGGAACAGATTTGTTCAAAACGGATTAAAATGTTAGCTTAAAATATACTACATACTATTAAAACATGCACTTCTAAAGTACAGTTATGCATAGTGATGGCACGATTACTCGAAAAAAACTAATTTTTTTCGGTTAACGATTTAATTGTATCGAAATTTTCCTTTCGATTAATCGAGCGACTAACCGATTAATTTTAAAAATAATCGAAAACAAACTATCAACAATAATATACGAATCAAAGTTTCGTAATCAAATATTTGCGCCCAAAAATATTAGCAACCATCAAAGTGGCCACTCTACTCGGTACGTAATACTTATACATACAATTTTACTAGTTAAACGATATTTTTGCAAACAACCGCAACACAAGTTTAAGTTGAATATACATATGTACATAAACTAAAAAAAAAACTTGCACCACAGGTATTTTCATTTCATTTCATGAAACGATTTCACCAAGTCAATGTGAAAATTAAATAACAAAAAAATAAATTGTTAAAACTTGTCGATAAGTGGTGCGCATATAATTTTGACACGGAGTGTATAACTGATGGTATACTACTTTTCATATTTTTTCCATTCGTTTTTAGGTTTCTTGATTGTTTACGCGCTGAACTCATAGCGTAGGTTTTCACAATTTGACAAGAAATGTAGTCTTTAATAAAACAGTCAGTTTTTTTATAACTTATAAAATGGTTTTTATTTATTTCCGATTTTAATCGAAACGAAAGATTAATCTGTTAATTTCTTACGATTAATTGCAATTAATATTGGCTTGCTTTTGATGAATCAATTTACCGATTAATCGATTATTAATTTTTTTTGCCATCACTAGCTATGCATAGAAGTGGCTGTATCAAAGAAGTTGAGATCAGGAATTCAGCAATATTTTTGGTATTATCAGAGTAAGGATTTCAGCTGCACGCTTTTACAATAAACCAAGTTCACCTATTAAACTACACATACGTGTATGTGTGTATGTATTTATTCAATGGGAGAAATTTATTTTTTATATTCTTATTTATAGTCTTGGAGTTAACCCATCTAGATGAGTACTGTATGCACTTATATAAGTGTTACGAGGGTCACTAAACTCGTATTTAGATCTCGCAAAACGAATGTCATTCGAGGTCGATATGACGTTTGCATTGTAAAATTTGACATTTTTTAGCATTACCGTGCTCAGAAATTTTTACAGTACAAGCGCTCTTTGTGTTTTTTACAGTTATTTTAAAGTTTCAAGCAGACAAAAAATTAATATTTAAAAAGAAGGGTTTCGTTGGATGATTGTTTATAACTTTCCATAATGGAGATTTGGGCGGTCTTATGCATTAACATTTCTACTATACTTACAATATTGCATGGAAATTTGGCCGTTAGAAAGCTATGTGCGCGTTGGATCCCACATAATGTGGCGAATGCTCAAATAAATGAATGGTTGGTCGACTAGTTGTTTGTGAGAGGTTAGTTGAAAAATTCGAAAGTAGGCGGCTAGTCGGTTAAGTGAAGTCGAATATTTTTTTAAGCAACTTTTGCTAATCGATTAACCGATTAGTCGATTAACAAGAGCTCTACTGTTAATGCGATCAAAAACTATGATTTCGAAGTGCCGACTTCACTGCGGGAAATACGCTTCACCAATTGAGCGTATAAAAAGTGTATAAATCATGCTGAAGTATGTCTTGAAAACCAATAAGGCCAACTTTACCTACAAAATTTGTTTTTTCTTAGGTGGTTTAAAAACTTTTCTAGCGCCTTTCTAACTAACGTAAATTTATTTCCAGGTACTGTATAAAATATAAAAATTTTCAGTGCGTTGAAATTAAAAAAAAATGGTCGTAAAAAACTTGAATGGTTAGGTACTAGGAATGTTAATCCCAGGATCCCGGGATCCCGGTCTTTTTAAAGTCCCGAATATACCGGGATTAATTGCCAACAATTCCGGGATTTTCGGGATTTATAATTTCTTACCAAGCATATGGAATAGAGACAAAAAAAATCATTTTTTATAGCAAAAAATCAACATTGAAATCAGCTGGGGTTTTGTGTTAAACTATTCAAATCACTGAAATGTTTAGATTCACACAATAACAAAAAACATGAGTGAACGGTCATCCACTTCAGGTACGTATTAGGGATGGGTAAATTCGATATTCGAAGCTTCGAGATTCGAATTTTAATCGAATTTTAGCTCCAAAATGATGAATTTTTGAAATCGAACTTTGTGATACTAAAATTCGGATAAAATCGAACTTTTCTAGAAAAAAATCGAATTTCGTCTTTATTTGCACAAAAGCGACTCTGCAACTTTCTTCTTTCTAACAAAATTTGGCATCACTGTGTGTGAAAAAGAGGAAATACATCGATGTTTTTTGGATGTGATGCATCGATGCATATGGATGTATCGTATATAAAAATTGATGTGTTCGATGCATCGAATAAATTAAAAATAAAAAAGAAAATGGAACAATCGTAACTTCGATAAGTGTTTAAGTATTTACTCACAGTGAAATTTATTAATTGATTTAAATAGTTACGAATCCCAGTTATACAAATAAATTCATGTACCGTATATAAAAATCGATATTTTCGATACATTAAATTAAATAAAAATAGGCAAGGAAATTTAACAATCTGAACATCGATAAATATTTAAGTATTTACTCACAGTATAATGTATTAATTGATTTAAATAGTTAAAAATCTAAGTTATACAAATAAATTCTAGTGCCGTATATAAAAATCGATATTTTCGATGCATTGAATGAATTAAAAATAGGCAAGGAAATTGAACAAACGAAACTTCGATAACTGTTTAAGTATTAACTAGGGATGCACCCAAAATGTGGCTCGATAGAGCTCTTCAAAGAAAAATAAATAAAAGCACATCATACGTCCCAAAGATGTAGCTCCAATATAAATTTTGTTAATTTTTTAATTGATACAAAACATATACATGATACATTTGATAAACAGTTGGATTTGTATCTAATATTTTTTTGAGAAAAAAACATTTTATTTGTTGTTTATTTTTGGTTGTGAAGCTAAGAAGAGCGATGCGGATAATTAATCACATTAATGTAAGTTCAATTGAATCTCTTTCGATCTGAGATATGATGCTTTAAAACAAATTTTTAAATTTTCTGTAAAAAAATTGTTGAAAATTCGAAAAAATTCGAATGAAATCGAATTTGCACCACCCAATTTCGAATCGAATAATCGAATGGTTGGGCAATGTTCGAAATTTGGAAAAAATCGAATTTCAACCATCACTACCCATCCCTAGTACGTATATAACGAATAAAATTAAGTTCTGACTTGATCATTGCAAGTTCAAACCATTTTACACAGGTTTTGTCCCACTCAGGACGAATTGAAATGAGGTAGGTTTTTACAAAAAAATAGTAAATATTAAATAAACCAAATAAATATAGACAAAACTGGCCAAAATAAGGCGTTTCTTTTATTCCTGCCACTGTATATATGAACTTCTTTCAACCACAAAATACATTTGTCCACTTAAGTTTTTTTGCATTAGTTTCATTAAAGATGTATAAATTTAGTTACTGTCTTTTGTTTTGTTTCTAATGAAATAATTTTAAATTTAAATAAAAAAATTAAATTTCAAACCCATTGGCCCTAATCGCCAAAATAAAGTAAGCGACATTTTTTTTCAAAGTTTTCTTTTTGATGTAGAAATGCATGTATGGATGAAAATTTTGAAAAAAATGTCGCATGTAGTTGCATTTCTGCATCAAAAAGGAAATTAAAAAAAAAAATGTCGCTTACGTTATTTTGGCGGTTAGGGCTCGATACGGTAGGAGAGCTTCCCTGACAATATTGATGACATTTTTTCGAGCTAAGTTGTCGAAAAATAATGAATATCCCGGGATACCTGGATTGCAACAACGACATCCCGAAAATTCCGGGATCGCAAAAATCGAAAAAATTAACATCCCTATCAGGTACCTAAAGGGTTAAACAAGTTAATTTTTTCTCTCAACTAAGGCACAACGCAGTGCAATGCCCACTAATACATAGATATGTACAAGAAAACATAAAATGACACAACTCGGTGAAAATTTTATTTTTTTGCACTGAACTACTCAAACGCAAACGTAGAAAAAAATTTAAAAAAAAAATATTTAAGCTTCAGCAGCCAGATTCTTCAGAAGGCGTGACCATCGTCCAATCGTCTTATCTTCAGTATGCCACTTCACATGCAGTAACAGCTAGCTACTCATAAGCATTGCTGTGCGCATATAGTGGCTTCGATGAAATTCGAAAACCAATCAAAATTCAACTCATCACCAATACAAAAGCGCAAGAAAATAAAATGAGCTCCAAGTGTAGCCAAAACAAAAACAAAAAGTCGCTGTAAATATGGATGAATCTAAATATGTACATATATATGTACATTTAGTTTGAGCAGAGCAAATGAATCGGGTGATTGCCGCTGGGAGTACTTATGTAAATATATGAGTGTAAATGGGTGTGAGTGCGTGTGTGTGTGCGTGTATGAGAAGAGCGTACTGCTCCAACAATGCTCCAACATACGGTGCCTGGGCAACTGCGTTGAAAATGTGGCAATAGAAATAAATAGTTATAGGCGAGTGAGAGTTCATTCATTCATTACATAGCGCGCACATTTGAGCGGCAACAATAGGTTTGTTCATGTAGGTATTCTTCAGTAAAAAAAATATCCAATAATTTGCCAGTAACTTAATTTCCGAGAATTACTTTCAATGAGAGTAGTACCATCCAAAAAAATGCGAAAACGCCAACCTTGCGTATAGTTCCCTGCTTCATAAAATTTTAATTAAATAGTTTAATTTTAGCAGTTTTATTTGTTATTATTTATGTGGCGTATTTTCATTTATTTTCAACAGTGTTATTTGAGCTTTGTACCACGATTTTATTTTTTAGGAAAAAGCAGTTTTAATTTCACAATCCCAAAAATTTCATTAATTTGTTTTTGTGGAATGCAAGAAGCAGCATGCAAACAGTTGTTTTTCTTACTGTCAAAATTTATCCAGTAAAAACTTGCAACTTCCCCTAAAAATCAACTGTCATTTCACTCTCTCAATTTACCCTCCTTTGCAAGCTTTTTGCATGCGAAAACGCCAAAACATGAAAACTCGTAACAATTGTTACGAACTAATACAAATTATCGTGTGAAAAACAGAACAAATTAAGGTATTCACAAGATGACGGTGGCGTCTGTGTCTTAAAGTCGTAAAATTTTTCAATGTAAAATAACGGCTTTTAGAGGGTTTGTAACTACGCGAAAATAATTTTTAAACTGATAGAAACTGTATCATAAGCTCTTATTATACCCTTCATTAAAAAATCGTACTACTTTAAGACACTACGACGCTTGCGACATCTTGTGAATACCCTAAATATGAAATGCGTACAATGTACGTCGTACATATGTATGTATCTCTGTGCGTATGTAAAAATAAAATTAAAACACATTTTGCCTGTAGAAAAAACCGAACCACAGTCTGGGGATGACTATATATACATACACACATATGTATGTAAATATGCCTACACTGTCAGCGTTTAAAAAGTTGAATATAAGCCTTATATTATAAGGAATAAGTCTATACTATAAAAGAAGCTTATTCAGCCGCTCGGATTTACACAAAGGAAAACAGCTGAATAGTTAGATACCTAGTCAGTCAATTAGATTCACCCATTCATTCCATTTCATGTTCATTCATTCGCAACCATGCACACTGGCCGAAATTGGATTTTTTTGGCATAAATACAAAAATTTGTATAGCAATATGTATATTCTTGATATCAGTTATTTTTATTAAAGTACATACGTTAGATAAAAAAATTTCCAAATAATGATTTCAAAGTCCTGTGTATGATCAGCTGTTATTTTTCAGAACTGGTGCAAAACTATTAGTGAATTGTGATGAGCTTGTGTTAATATGAATAAACAAAATCAGATATGGAAATAAAAGGTCAATGTACATATGTTTAATAAGAATTAATTATTATGTATGTTGTTGTTGAATGTGTTTGTAATGCATATTTAAAGAAATATACTAAACAATACTTTTGTGTTCCGTGGCAAAAAAATGCTTACTAATAATTTAATTTCATTGAAGTTATAAAAGTTTTTGCTAAATTTTTCTTATTTTCGCAAAATTTTACATTTATGTGTAGTGAAGTTCTTGCTTCCACACGCACAGCTGCTAGGTATTTTGTGCAGTAATAGTAAGAAAAAGAAGTGGTAACGAATTATTTAAAAAGTTAAGTGCATAATTACAATATGGGTATTAAACGAAGGAGGATTACCTGTTTAAAAAGTCAAATTCAATTTAATTCATAAATTAGTTGAAATATGCATCACAATGTCAAACAAAAGAGATTTAAGAAAGCTTTAGTTTAGAAATATTTTTGATTAGGGTTGCCACCTATTGAAAAAGTCATATAACACGCGAAGGCATTTTGTGTGAATATCATCAGATCTGCACTGTTTGTTCGAATTTCAAAAATGAGGTGTCACATTAAAGTGCTTGGCCTGTAGATGTGCAATAAGGTTTTATTTTTGGAATTTGGATTTTTTTTTAGCGGTACAGGGTGATATCAAAGTTGATTAAATGAAAAACTGGCACCATGCGATACCTCTTATCACTCAGAAACCCATGGACGGATTTAGAGAAATTTGGCCCACGGATCGCTTATAACAAATGACACCAATGATTGCGAGTCTTTATCTGATATTGTACAACCATTTGATGTTGACTTAGAGGTATAAGAATGTTAAATATTTGCAAAAAAATGATTAGTACATATATAAAAAAGCATATAAATAAAATTATTTGTAGTCGCTCTTATTGACAACTTCTAAAACCAAATATATTTTCTGCGTATGTTTATTATGGCCGATTTGAATTGAGTAAGTGAAATTAATTAAATCAGTTCTAAATAAGATAAAGTGCTTAAGACAAATATGTTCATTCCAAAAAGATTAAATTTTGTGCAAATAATTTTTATGTTTTGAAAAAAGTTATCGATCAAAAGCAAACTTAAAGTATAAATATAATCTCAATCAAAGCTCGTTCGTTAATTACCCCGTTTACACAGTCAAATCTCGGATAACTAGCAGTCAAATTTGTTGTGCTTGTTTTTTTCACAACTCAAGGAAATGTTTAATTTCTTCTTGTTTAGTTTCTATTTTATTATAAATACGTTTAGAAACCTATTTTTCTTGCTAGCGTCCATTTTTGTTAACTTTCACATTTGGCATTTCTGCTCTTCTTCGCAAAAGTAATCGATAAAACTAGGGTGGACACCGAAAAGTTATCGGTATAATCTGAGATTATTTTATAATTAAAGATTAACATGGGAGGAATTTTGTATGGCTAATCTCTTTTTTTAATTACAGATTAGGGAGTTAAGCTCGAAAATGAGGATAATCTCTATATATGTAAACATACTTTTATATTTGGTGGAGAGCGGTGAAGTAGAGCGTAGCCTTGATCCGATCGGCCCAAAATGTTTACCCAAACTTTTTAGTAACATGAATAACATATGCACCGATTTTGAAATCGACAACTTTCTTTTTAGAATTTATGCCTAAAATTATAGAATTCCAGCCAGTGTGCCATGGTAGTAATACACGGCGTGCTATGTGTTTATACAGCTTGGAGCACTCAAATAGGTACATAGAGCAACTGGTGGCTACCAAAAGCTCTCATTTGACTTTACTATCGACTCTCTCTTTCTGATACATATCCACTTATTAGCGAAATTTCTTGTTTATCGTTTTCATAAGGGTATAAATGTGTTTTCGATACTGCGCATATACACATTTTTGAGATGTGAAAAGACTCATCAGCTCACATATATACTTATGTACATACATACATATGTATGTCTACTACAGGTTTGAAGCATATCATATCGAGCCATAACCGCGAAAAAAAAGGAAGCGAATTTTTTTTTAAAAATTTTTTTTTTTGGATGCAGAATTGCATCTAGGTGCTCTAGGAGCATTTCTGCATCAAGAATTTTTGAATGATACCCTGCAGGAAAAAAGTGTGAATAGAGCCAGTTTAGAGATCTTTAGAAAAAAATTGTTATTTTCTTCCACTAGGATATATTAAAAGAATTTTATACTTATTATTTTTGATTTTACTCACACTTGCAAGCGCAAGCTTAAAGTTTTTTTTCATATAGTGCGTTGCTTAATTTGTAGTTGTAAATTATTCTATTAGTTTTCGCAAAAAATGTGAATACTTAACGCAGAAATGGGACGATATGTGTTTATATAGGTTGTTAATTTCTGTAACAGGTACTGAAGCAAAAATCAGTCCCACTTTTATTGGTTACGCAATGATTGCGAATTGTAGGACAATTTATAAAAATTGTCCCTCTCTTTCCTTGCAGCAAGGGCAATGCCATCAAATGCAGTACGAATTCATGCTTGGATAATATTCAATATTTGGACGTCGCTAGGGATGTCAGAAAAATAATTTTAATCGATTAATTAATTGAATGATTAATCATAAGGCAAAAATAATTAAGTGCAATAAACTGCAATTATTGTCAAATAATCAATGAACGGACTTATTTTATTTATTTTTTAATGTTGATGGTTTTAGCGACCTTTCTACTTAATTTGTTAGTTATGCCGGCTCGAGGTCAAGTTTTTTGGAATTATTTAATTAAAAACGCAGGTTTTCAATTTTCACCAATATATATCGGTTACACCGCGGTAACCGTCTTCAGGGCAACTATTGACAACAAAAACGTAAATAAAAATGTTATATTGTATGTTTATATGTATTTACGTTTTTGTTGTCAATA
>JAPVRG010295821.1:3325-13433 GCA_029783565.1 Rhagoletis cerasi
TAATCCGATTTGCACTGTTATAACAAGCGAATGCAAAGGATCCGTCGGATAACGTAATAGGCATTAGAACCTTTTAAAGCGCCTAATTTGTGTTCTAAATATGACAACTGACTAATATACCAAAAGCAATTTGTTTGTTCGAAACTGAGGACCTATGCAGTAAGGGTTCTTAAATCTCGAGTCAAATTCAAGCAAACAAAGCCAAGATATCAAGAACCGTGAATTCCTTCATGGTCCTATAACCGGAACTAAACAACCCTGCAGGGAGTGACGTTAGCTTATACCTAACTTTAGTCTGTTTACGCGAACACTAGTGCTAACTATTAACTGTATATTAACTGTATTGTTCGAAAAAAGCTAACTACTTTTGTGGGGCGATGGCCGCAAGAAAGTCAGTCCTGGATACCTCTGCATTAGATGTCAAATACCTTGTAACTAACTACTTTTGGACACAAAATATCAATAAGAAAAAAAGATTTTTTTCAATTTTTTACCTGTTTATTTATTATTACAATTTTTTTTATTTGTTTGCATATCGTCGGCTTAGAGTGTAAACCTGCTAAATCCGTTTTTCAGCAAAATTTAACTTTTGATGCAGTTCGAAGGAGATTCCGCAGTTGGCAAGCAAAAAAAATACTTAAATATAAAAATATAAATGCCAAAATTGTTTGATGAGTAAAGCTGCCAAGTATAATCAGTTCAAACTCAACTGCTAAATCCAACATATTGTGCTTCGCTCGAGTGTCGCTCGATTATTGTTCTATGTTAGAGTATTTCTTTATGCGTTTAAGCCAAGGTAATAGCCAGCGAATAAGCTTTAATTTTTGATATTTCAAGGAAATTGTGGCCCGCACACCATAACCTGAAGGGTTCATTGTTACGGGTATTAGCAATTATTTAAATAATTTGAATGGTTTATGTGCTTTTACAGATGAATGATGTTGCAGCTGAAGTGAGTGATCAGTATTGTTACTTGTGGAACGAAACAGAAGGAGGATTAAATGCAGAAGAGTTTGCCAGCGTGTGGGTAGATTTGATAGAAAAAAATGTAGTGCCAAATAATAGTTCCGCGGAGCCAATAACAGTAATTTTTAATAGCGACGGATGCACATATCAAAACCGAAACTGTGTTATGGCTAATGCTTTGTTATCCACAGCTATAAATAACAATACCATTATTGAGCAAAAGTTACTTGAAATAGGCCATGCCCAGGTGGAAGCTGATTGTATCCATTCCACTATCGAACGAGCACTTAAGAAAAGAGATATCCATGTTCCTGCAGAATACGTTGAAGTATGTAGATTAGCTAGAAAAAATTCAAAACTTATCTTAGTTACACGGTGCTGCTAAAGTAACTAATATACAAAATACAAGCCCTACGGTATACACCAAGTGGCAACATACATTTCAAACTAAGATTCTCTAACGAATGGCAAGTAATACCGCAAAGAAAATCCCCAGTAGCTGTTTCCTTGCCGTTTTCTCCCCTTCCGAATTTACACGAGAGTAGGCGTATCTCCAGTATTTGAAACGATTACTTCGTGAAAATTACCACACCTAGTATCACAATTTACCTCATGATTGAATATTATGTATCATACTTTCTGACATTATTGAGTTCCTACTTAAATAATACTTCACGTATAGTTACTAATATATATATTATAAACTGCCCAAACGCTCCAGCCCTCAAAGTATTCTACTCGAAGCCCGCTGGTGGTAGTAGAGGAAGAGGGAGACCTCCTCTGCGTTGGAAAGACCAGGTGGAGAAGGACTTATCTTCACTTGGCATTTCCAATTGGCGTCAGTTGGCACAGAAACGAAACAACTGGTGTGCTTGGACTCGGCCAAAATCGCTTAGGCGGTTACAGCGCCAAACAAGAAGAAGAAGAAGACTGCCTATTTTTTGTTGCAATAAATAGAACAATAAATCTGTTGTTTTATTTTATATATATAATTGTTTTTATCTATGGAATCCTATTTTAATTAACATTTAAATTGAGCTCGTAATCACAAAAAAAATTAAATAGAAACAATTTTATTCATACAAAAAACCTGCTAAATCCACTTCAATTTTGAAAATACAAAAACTAAAACCTGCTAAGTTAGAAATTCGCTAATAAAACCTTAAAAACGTAATTTTGTTATTCGTTCTGGATTAGGGCCACGTCGCGTGATTAACAAACTATATGCAGGATTTGCCCCTTAGACTAAGAGTTAGATATATATTTAGTTTTTTGCCTCTACTGTAAAATATGTTTTTGGTCGTTAGCAGGTTTACACTCTAAGGCTGTAGGTGGTCCCATATTCGAATTCCGTCAGACATAACATCAAAATGATTATATAAAATTTCGATCTTCTTTTTATTTGTCCTGAATTCGAAAAAGCATCTGTGTGTTCAAATTATTTTTTGTATGAGGATATTTAAATAAAAACTTGTTTAAAGAAAGTAAACTTTACCACTCATTTTAAGTTGTTTTTTTTTTTGTAGCTAATTAAAATTGAGGTATTTATCGAAATCTCGTAAAAAAGCTAACTAAAAGTTAGTTATTTTTAACAATTGATAATTTTTCACTGCAGGAAAATAAGTATGGCACCACCCTTGAGTACCACACTTCCGATAAAAAAAAGTAATCGCGACCGGTTCACGTGATCCAAAGTTATCCGGTAAAATACATAAAAAAATATTCCGACGAACTGGCAACCTCCTCCTTTTTTTGAAGTCGGTTAAAAAGAATTAAAAAGTTAAATTATGTCGGTCCCCGAACCGCCTAACGGCTAAATCTTTTGTGGAGTTATTTGTTTCCATTTAAGTAATACACTTTCTAAATATTAACCAAATCGCAACATAAATACGGGGTTTCCAAATATCTCGACTACTGTACACAAAAGTCCTCTTAGCATTACTTCGCACAAAATAACTTTCATCTCGCAGAGTTCCTTCAGTACTGACAAAGCCTATTTCTTATCGGTCTGTCATCACTGTAGATGCGAACTTTTTTAAACAAAAGCTTTTCAGGATTTTTTAGAAGGTGATATTTTAAAATGAAAATACCCACTTAAGAAACCTTTACTCCTTCCTAATATTTATTCATGACAAAAGCAGTCATTAGTACTCTTTCAACTTTGCAAATTAAGTAAATTTCCAAAATCGATATCATCTAATAGAGACTCGCTGATGCGAAACAAAAAAATTCATCAACGAATACAACTTAATTTTATAGCTCATTATCTCGCGCCAAACAATGCAAACGAACAGCAATTTAGCAAAATAAAATTCTACATTTGTGTACATTAGGCTGCATCACTCTCCAAACAAAAAAAATGTTTACTATTTTTCCATTGGAACTATAAAACTTATTATATTTTAAGACTCCTTTAAAAATGTTTCGGAAAAATATTATAATTTAGGTGAGCTGAACCGATTCGAAAATATCTCTTTTTTATAAATAAAATATTTTTTCCAAAAAATCACCTCAGAAGATATAAGGGTTTAAGCTTAAATTGCCAGCATAAAATTGTTTGAAAATTTTATTAATGGAATCAAAATAATAAGATTTTTGATGCTATTTTCAAATCGATCCAACTCACGTAAATCTTAATATGTTTCCGAAATATTTTGGCAGAAGTCTTAAAATGTAATAAATTTTTTAATTCCGTTTCAAAACTCGCAATTTTTTTTTTTTGGTGATGCACCTTAATGTACGTATGTGTGTAAGTATGCGCGTTTGGGAGAATATTGCGGCCCCGCAGCGATTGTGTAACCTTATAGGCCCTGTCTCTGTAGAGCATAGAAATCGAAGGCGAAAAATCGAATGCATTAAGACAATCACAGAGCTACACCAGGCAACGCAAAGCAGCGCCACAGAGGTGCCATCATCCTTCGCCGCGTTGGGACATTGAGCCATTGAAGCATTGAGGACGCAACTAGAACGCCACAAATCAAATGTTGGCGGCTGGCGGTTGGCGGCCGTGTAAAATCATTCACGCCAATGGCAGCGGGTGAAATGGCTGTGCCAACGTCAGACGTCTGTCCAGCAGTTGAAATGAAATGAAAGCAAGGCAACTTGACGGCGTCGAATGTTTAATGCTAGTTGTTGTTGTTGTTGATGTTGTGAGGCGAGCAGCGCAACAGCGAAATTGTTGCTAATCAATCATCATTGAACATCGATTACTCCAGTTGCTGATAGCGCAGCCATTTGTCTTTCCAAACGTGAGATTCCAACTAATAATGCAAACAAACTGACAAATGACTGGATTAGGAGGCCGCAAGGCAATGTACATACATACATACATACATATATACATACGTAACAGTGATAGGGGCCAAAAGCATAGAAATACACCTACAGAGTTGGGTTGAAATGACTGAAGCAGAAGAAGAAGGCACAAACAAATGGATAGACGAATTGATAACTGGTATTGTGGGGCATCAAAGCTGGCTCAACGGGAGTAGATACTATGTTCTATCTTAGAAGGTGGCGTGGTGGTTGTTGAGCGGTTGAGTGTCAAGCGAAATTGGGCATTGTGCAGCGCAGCGCGTCAACTCTCGAGCTCAATCGCTGAACGCTTAGTTGAATGGATGGGCTCTTGCGTCGTTGGGCCGTTGGGCGCTTTGGAACTCAACGCTTGACTGACTGCTGCTAAGCCTTGATGACCTCCTGCATGGCAATGTGAGTACTTGTGAATAAGTGAGTGAGTGAGCGAATGTTGGCGCGCAGAATGTCGCGACTGATTGGTAGGTACACACATATAAAGATAGGCAGACATCGCGGAAACCTACAGATGACTGACGTTAGATTTTGAGTTACGATGTTTGTGCAGCATGGGCAGCAATTTTTGCTTGCGCTAACAACAAATAAATCAGTTCTGTGTACGGCAATTTTGAAGAATCAGCGATTCAGCGAGTCAACGATATAACGCAACCACCGCCTTTTGGGCAGGCGGACAACAACAAAAACAACAATAGCAGCAGAAGATTGTTAAAACAATAGCGCGATAGACAGCAAGCGATTGGACTGCTAACAATAAGAACAAAGCGCTGGAGGAGGGAATCCACTGATGTGTGGCGCAAAAGGCAATGGGAGGAAGAGTTGCACTGGCTTGTTGCAATGCCCATTACATGCTAACTTTGCTTATGTTGTTATTGTTGCAGTTTTTGTCGTTGTGAATTGAACAGCGATTTCTAACATGACAGCTGTGTACTTAAAAAAAAAAGAAGTTGTCGACGAAAATCGGCAATTTTCGTAGAAAATTGCAGCAACATGCTGAGTGCTGGAAGGAAGAAATTGTCAAACATTGAAGGCAGCAAGCAAAAGGCTGACAGTGATTGCAATAGTTACAACAACAACAAAATTGCCAGTACCAGCAGCAGCAACAAGAACAACAGTATCCGCAATAGTACCAGCAATACAACTACAATAGCTAGAACGCATTGTAAACAAACAAATTGATAGAAAAAGCTTAACAACGTAATTGTGGCAACAAATAACTTTGAGTGCTTAAAACAAAAATAACAGCGATTGACTAAACAAACAAACAGCGTCGGTGTTTATGTAATTATGAACAAGCAAACATACAGTTAAAACAACAAACAGCTAATAATAAAAGAACATTTATTTTACTCTAGTCCGAGAGAAAGGCGACAAGATTTTTGCATGTTAGGAACGAGAATAAAAAGCATTTTAGAATATACATACATACATAGCTATGCATAAATAAACTAAGAAAGATGCAGTTTGTTTTGGTGTGTGCGCAGACCTAATTGTTTCTTTAACCGCCATATTGTTGATGGCTTTATACCAGGGGCGGTAATCATTATGAGTAAAATAATTTAAATCAGCATTTAATCATTATTTTATAATTTTTAACATTATCGCTTAAAAATAATAATTAATATTTGAGTTTTATTTTTCGCTCAACGGAAATAATTGTTATTTGATTTTTATTTTTTCGCTCAGAGATAATGATTATTATTGAGTTTTATTTTTCTACTTAAAATTGATGATTATTTATAAAACTTAAATGGCCATACAGACGCAAGCAACTGAAATTTTGACCTAAAAATTTTACGAGTTATTCCCTTTATTAGGGTGTGGCTACCTCTGAGGAAGATACGTCGGAAATGATGACAGTTTAGTTTTTGAGTTTTTTGAATGATCATTATGCTTAAGTGAAAAAATAAAACTCAATAATAATTATTATCTTTGAGCGAAAAATAAAAATCATAAAATAATCATTATTTTTGATCGAGAAAATAAAAATCAAGTATGTAATAATTATTATCTTTGAGCAAACAAATAAACCTCAAATATTAATTATTATTTTTAATCTTTATTGGTTAAACTCGAAAAACAAAAATCATTGTAAATTACAGTAGGACGTACGAACCCTAATACGTGAGTATAGTTAAAATTGTTTTACGACGATTACAACTTGTTGATTTTTTTGGTTCAAATTTAAAAAATAATGATTATTTTCCGTCCCTGCTTTATGCACTAAGAAAAAAAGTAGCATTCGCAGAGGTACTTACTATTATTTTCTAGGTTCTAGAAGGTTAAGAGTTTGAAGAAATCTGTTAAAATGATAATAAATAAATTCTTATAAAACTGAAATAATAGCTAGGCCTCTTTTTTTTTTTTGATTTTTGGTTTGTCTGTTTAAAGTAAAAAAAAAGTAATTCGGCGCCAAATCATATGTGTTTTAATTTGAAACAAACACGATATGGTGTATTTTTTCTCAGTGTACTTTACCAACAAACAAAAAAAAAATAATCCAACATTTGATAAATTCATGATTTTTTTTTTTTTGGCTTCTGTATGCAAAAAAAAACTATACGCACTGAGGGTAATCCTCAAGCTCGAGAAGCTACAAATCTCCATATAATAAAAAACCAAGTGTACTGTCTTAAAAGGCCTAATCATCTAGGAGAATGGGAAAAATGTAGTTGTTTTCGTGCTTAAAATAGTGCTCTGCAGAAAAGTAACCTGGAGCACCTCTATTACAGAACATGGCACTAAGACCCCTTTGGGAATTGGTATAGGCATCCATTTCCCCAAAGCATGTTTCAAGCGGAAGTTTACGCTATTAGTCTGGGTGAAGAGGTTAACTAACATAGAAACTCAAACGGAAAGACTTTGAAACCACAAGATTATTATGGCCGCGGCTCAGTAGGAGAAAGACGAGGGAGCTACTGAAACTCAATAAGTCTGCAGTAAGAGTCCTTACAGGTGTCATCACAGAACACTGTGCTATAGCACCAATGCTCCAACGATGGCGAATATTAACTCGTACTCTCTGCAGAAGCTGTCGTGATGAGGATGAGGAAGAGTCAATTGACCGCTTTCTGTGTCGATATCCGGGTCTACAGTCGAAGCGCCTCAAGTACTTGGATTCACGCTTCTTCATCAGTCTGGACGAGATAGCGGAGGTGGAACTGGTTTAGTAGATTAATGACTTGAGAGTGCTTAGCTACTCTCCTGGTTATGGGTACGTGTCTCATCCTGACACTCGCTTGAAGAGGACACACACAATGGACAATTCTGTCTCCGAGTGGAAGTGGGAGAGCCGACTGCTCAAAAATATGTTCCATGTTGTCCTGAAATGAAATAACCAAAATTCAATAGTTGGTATCTAGGGCAACTTCAAATCACCGACTTTCCAGGTCCTAACTTGGCAGGATCATTCAGGATGATTCAAAAATATGTTCCATCGTGTCCTGGAATAAAACTTTAGAATTTCGAAAGACTTAAACGTACTGATTTTAAAAGTAATTACTTGCCATCTCTTATCCTGGCAGAAGTCCTTGGCAAGTCGGCATGAAAGTATTGCATCCTTATTTTCAAGCTGGCGCAGAAACGGGTATGTTGTCAAACATAAATGAGAAGGTTCGAAGAAGCTTTCTAATGGATCGAAGAAGCTTTCTAATGATATGGATAGAGTAAAACTAAACTAAAATCTACAAAGAAAGTGCTGGCTTGGACCTGCCTTAGCTTTGGATGATAGTGCTCCGTTGAAATGATTCATTGACTTGGCACCCAGAAGGACCTGTACATACAGGGTGTAAATAACTGGCGGACATTTTTTAAGGAAAGAAGCAATATATAAGATTTATTTTTGACAAGTTTTGAATTAGCGGAGTTTTTTGTTGTTGGATTTACAAGACTTATATATGTATGTGGGTTTTTATACGCTCACCACTTAGTTTGCCGATTAAATAAAACGTACACGCATTTCATTTAAAATTAATAACATGAAAGTTTATTTAGTTTTTGTGGGTATTAAATTTGCAACCTATTGGCCTTTACAAGTTATTGTCCGGTGCGTTCGTTGTCGTCCGTGGTTGCGCGTTAACTGTCGTGCACTCGAATTGTTATATCTCCGGCTTGTCTCTTTTCCTCGTCGTTCAGTCAGTGTTGCCCTACAACTATGTGCAAAGTTGTACTCGTCCGTTTACAAATGTCATTACACCCCGAGGGGTGACCGCTGTTAAGAAAAAAACTTTTTTCTAAATTCTTTTCGACGTTGCTCTGACCAGGGCTTGAACCCAGGCCTGCGGAGTGGAAGCGCGCACTGCTTACCACTACACCACAGCGGCCTACGGAGTTTAAAAGTTATAAAAAATGTGAGAGAAAAAAATTATGATTAATTTAATTCTTTTCATTCAAAATTTTCATTCGTTGTTTTTTAATCAAAAGTTTTATCTCAACATAATTTGCATTTTCACTTTTATCCGGTTTCTATGTGCCATTAATCATCATTAAGCCGAGATTTTATTTCAAACATACAAATTCGCAGACCTACAAACAGTTGTACGTATGTTTGTTGCTGGTGGTCATTAAAGTGACATTTGCAACTCGTTTATATTAAATATGGTACAGATTACAAAAATAACAACAAAGAATATGCATGTATGCATATGTATGTATAGGCAAAATAAATATTTAACCGCACATTTGCAAAATTTTAAATCGATTGCAATCATTCCCATAAAACTCAAATTGAAATTCCCCAAAGGCTCAAAATTCCAAACTAATGTAGTAACACAATACTCACACATACATATGTAAATATGTATATGTATGTAAACGATAGTTGTCACATGAAGTGCAGGCCAGCGATTCAGCTAGCCAGCCAGTCTGTTGGCCTCCCGGCATTTGCGTTAGCGGCGCTTGATTGCATTTCTATGTTAATTTTGTCACATCGAACTGCAATTACGGCTTTAATGGCCACAGCTAGGCTTTGCAAAAATAGCAACAACAAAAAATTAAATATTTTTAGTTTGGAACTGTATAAAATGAATAAATGAAATATTTTAGTAAAAATGAAAATTGCAGCCGTGGCAACTACAGAGAATCAGAGAATACTCGTTACATTGCAAGCCACCTATGCAGCCACCTGCTGCCAAAAACATGCTGTTAATCATTAGCAACACATTGCTACCACATAAACACACATACACACACACTCAGCTTAGCCACTGTAGCTGGAACAATGAGTAGAGCTTTTCCGAAATTCGTTAAATTGCGCGACACTTTGGCCATCGGCTGAATGGCTGGGCTGCTGATCGCGGCTAAAGTGGCAGCATATTATCGCGCCAAAGTGGATAGGCAGCAAATCGCGGTGTCGCGTAAATGCGATAAAATTGCTGCGACAACAACAAATGCGACAACAATTGCAATAGACCATATTAGTGATTGCAATTGCATTTGAAATGGCAGCAGCAGCAGCAGCAGCAAAAGCATTAAAGCGGCTGCGACACTTTTATCTGATGGCTGGTCACCGCAGCCACCGGTTGGCTGTTCAGCTGGCTGCAGTATGTATGCCTCTGGCTGTCGGCTTGAACTGGTTAAAAACGCGTATGTAGCAATAGATAAACATTAAACAACAACAACAACAACAAAATAGCACTAACAACAATATACCACGTTGCAATAAAACAAAGTGCATTTAGCACACTTGCACCCGAAAGTGCAACTCAATTAAATTAAAACAAAATTGAAAATAGACAACAACCATGCATAAGTATCATAGCAGCAACAGCAGCAGCTACAACAACAAAAGCGACACAATCTCATTTTCCGGCAGCCAAACAGAAGTGCAGCAAAA
>JAPVRG010295829.1:7406-17798 GCA_029783565.1 Rhagoletis cerasi
TTATTTTCGCGCCACATTTGCTTTGAACGTGACTTTTTCGTTATTGGCGGAGTTTATACCAAAAGTGGAGGGCAGGTGTGAAGTCTGTAGACATACATCAACATATAGGCATACAAATCTAATATGTATGTACGTACTTACATCAAAAGGTTAGCATTTGGAGTCGTACAAGAGCTAATTTTATCATTTAATGTTTGCCACATTTTTTAAAGCTCTTCGCAGGACTTACAAAATCAGCTAAAGTTCATAGAGAAATTTAGCTAAGAACCTGCATACTTTAAGTGCAGCTGACGTAAGAATTCGTCTTGGTCATATTTATATACAGGCGCACACACAAATGTTTGCACATATGTACATTAGCGTGAGCCGAAAATCCGCTTTTTTAGAATTTGTATTGCTAATAACAAAAACTTGATTCATTATGCTCTAAACATACTCTGTACGAAAGATGAAAGCTTTTGGTCAATGTTTTAGGCTCGCCCAAGTCCATCAAAGTTCAATGTGTTCCAAAAAATTTTTTCTTAGCTTACTTCGATCATAAATGTAATTATAAACTTTAATATAATGGAAAAAATTAGACACAGCTGATGTTAATATCCATAATTAATATATTCTGTTAAACACAAGTATACTTGCTGTTTGCGGCTCTCAAGAAAACTCCCAAAAAAAGTTTTCATTATTTCTGTTGCTCGAAAATAAAGTTTGCTTATGAACACATTGAACTTTGATGGACTTGGGCGAGCCTAATATATTGACCAAAAATTTTCATTTTTCGCACGAAATATTTTTAGATCATAATGAACCATATTTTTGCTTTTAGCAATAAAAATTCTAAAAAAGCGGATTTTCGGCCCACGCTAATGTACTTTAACCAACTAATACTTGCAGCACTTTCCTGACGCTGACGATGCATCTCTGCGGGTTAGCCACTCAACGCATTTACGCATGCACGCATGATCGCTTGCAGGCACTCAGCTGTTGTCTGCTTTCAATGACAGCTCATTTGACATTGACAGTTAGATGCAGCGGCGTTGCGTCAACAGCAGCAGAAGCAGAAATGCAATAAATAAGAAATTACTGCTATGCGACAAATATACAAACCACACGCAAAGTTTTGTGGAAAAGTGCAGGTGGCGTGGTGTGGGAAAGAAGAAAAGAGAAATGGCAATAAAAAGGTTTAGAAGCACTGCAGCAGAATAGAGTAGCATGAAAAATTCGCCTCTATATAACGCCTTGCTTATGCAAATTTTTCTAGTAAACTCGACGAATGAAGCTCAATTTGAGTTCTCGGCAAACGGAAGTCTCCAACAGCCCCTTTGGCTTTGGTTCAACACCAATCAACGATTGTTGAGTGCATGATTAAAGCGTCCTACATATGTAAATATGCCTGAATGAACGTATAATGTATGCATGTGTGTATATATGTGTTTGTTGTAATTTTTTTTTGTTACAAGCGGCTTGTTTGACATGTCTCAAAGCCAAATTGACAGTTGACATGCAAATGCAACAAATCAATGCGGAGTCTACTCGTAAATGGTGAACAATGACAAATAGCTATTCATTAAGGAAGCACGTACTCGTATGTTTAAACGGAGTATGTGTGTGTGTGTGGGCATTACTAATTCTAAATGGATTTGCATTATGCAGCTAATTTGTATTAATTGTCTTAATTGAATGGGTTTTAAACATGAATAATTTTCTGCTGCTGGCCTTTTTTGTTAAATCATATGTGTAGGTGCTTGGATACGTAAAACTAGTTTCACTGATCCATTGTAGAAATATGAAATATATGCTATGCATTGATTAGTATTTGGACAATAAAGAAGGCAGGCCCCTGATGTTCACACTTGCTAAAATTATAACGAGTTATCGCTTCATATAAAATTTTTGTTCTTTGGCTTCGATTAACTTTGTTAGTTCGTTCAAATTTCGTAAAGTTTTGCTAATATGCACCATAATTGCATTTATATTTTTCTGATTTTAGATCATGTGTTTCTTTCTCTGTTGATTTCTCCTTTCATGAACCATGTCTAAATTTAATTGCCTTAAGGCTATTTTCACAGTCATTTGTTAACTAATAGAGAAACAGCGCCTTTTAACTATTAGGCTAGGTTAGGTTAGAGTGGCTCCCCGTGCAGAGCATGAAAAGCCCGTTGTGATACCACTGGCCGTAGCCATTTGTTTCTTTCGCTTCCTTAGTAATTGAGCCACCGAGTGCGTTTTATATAGCACAAAAAGTCGAGGACGCTCACCGAGTTCAAGTCGGATAAACAATCCAGAAAGTACTTGTTGAAGAGTTGGTTGCGCGTGTTGACCAGGGCGGGACCTTGGCAGAGATAGTGTTCGATAGCCTCCTCCTTCTCCTCGTCCCTGCAACTGCGACAACAATCGTTGGTGGGGTATCCTAACCTTTCGTGTGCCCATCAGGCAATGCCCGGTGATTACCCCGACTACTAATCTGAGAGAGGAGCGGTCTAGCCGAGTAAGAGCTATAGATCGCTTTACATCAATCTTTGGCCAAATTTGTCTGGTAGTATGGCAGGTGATTTCCACAGCCGACCTTGTGTTTACCTCTTCGATGAGTTCTGCCTTCAGTCTGGGTTTTCAGGAGGTTAGAGGTATGCCCGCATTCTGAGCAGAATTTGCTTCAGATATTTCCGTCCCCCTCCTTGCCAGCTCGTCGGCTAGGCAGTTGCCAGTAATGTCCCTATGTCCAGGGACCAATACAACAGCCAAGGAGCATTTTGATGCCAGCAGGTTGAGAGTCTTCCTGCATTCTATGGCTACTTTGAACGTTGTTCCGTTAGATTTGAGAGATTTGATAGCAGCCTGGCTGTCAGAATAGATAGCGATAGGCCGTCGAGGAGGGGCGGAGGTTATGAGCCATCGAGCCGTCTCCATTGTGGCGTTTAGCTCTGCTTGAAAGATGCTGCAATAGTCTGATAAGCGAAAACTGAGGTTTAGCGCGAGTTCGTTAGAGTAAATCCCGCTACCCAATCTTTTGTTAAGCTTGGAACCATCTGTATATATGACCGTAGACCCTGGGTCCAAGATTACTTTTAATTAGGGTGTCCACCTGTTTGAAAAGTTAAATTCAAATTATTTAATAATTCAAATTAATTATTGTAGTGAAACTTCTTAATCGAGTTCGGAGATGTAGATGTATACGCCACGGTGAAGGTAGTACGGGTATATGGCGAATGTTGGGTTGAACGCAACTGGGGGCGGGAGCGACAAATGCAAAGACAAGGATATAGGCAAGGACAAAGAAAATGGTAGTGATAAGTATATATGTATATGAATATGAATAACAACAGAGACAAAAACACAAGGCCCTTTGCTGAGTATCGTCATCGTCAATAAAAGTGACGATACGGGCATCCTCAGCCATTTTACTGATGCGATTTACGATATTCAGCATAGGGCCGAAATACAACGACAAAGATCAAGGCAAATACAAAGTCAAAGACAAAGATAGAGACAGAGATAAAGGCAGAAACAAGAGTAAAGAATGCAAACTTATTTTGTGGAAATTGTCTATTAAGTTTCACTTCGTAGGGACTAAACGCACAAATTTTTTTTTTCATTACACTCCTTCCTGTTCGCTTCGTGTAATTTTCGATCGTAAGTTTGGCATTCATCATTTTTTTATCATGCATATATATCTTACTACCGCTCTTTCATCTCTCCCCACTTATGATAAGTTAATTGGAGCGCTTCACAGCGAAGCTTTAAAAAATTAATATAAACAAAATAAAATTTTCTCAGAAGTGATCTGCACTAAATTCAACTTATCTGTGTGCAGCAATCATTTTCCTTGAACTGCCATCAAAGATCAGCAGCGGCAACACAGCTCCTATTCCTGCTTCGCTGTCACGCTATCTATAATAAGCGATCAATTTTCGCCTGATGACCAACCTGAATGTGAATGTGTTGCGCTTGGAGAGCAAAAAAACCGTTGGTATTTACTCGTAATTGATATCACATTTAGTTAGTTACCAACGTTTAGTAATTTTTAATGACAGTGTCATAAGTGTCAGCTAAAATGGTTAGTTGGTTCGTCTGTTTGGTGGTTTCGATGGTTAGTTGCTGCGCTGGTTGATCGTACGTGAGTAAGCTTGTGAGTGAGTGAGTGTTCACGATCACGACTTTGGCAAACATTGCAAGTGGTAGCCGTACAGCAGAGCAAAGTGTACAGTTGAAGCGGGTTACCATTAATGGACATTTTATTGGCAACCGAAAAAGTAAAATAAATACGAGTATATATAAATAAGGACAGCTAAGAATTTGGAAAAAATAGCAGCTCATTAAATATGAAAAATATTTGTTAATAGATATTGGAAGAATACGATATTTTGCTTGTAGCATTTAAAGGTGAAAATCTAATGACTCTCGGGTCAAAAGGTGGTGATTTTGCATAGAATTTTGAATAGAAGGTGCTGAGAAATATTCTTCGGCTATAATGACTGATAGTTATATAACAGTTGGCTAGGAAATGTTGCTTCATTCGCAGATTTTCCAAAATGTATTTCTATGTTTTTCTCAGGAGACTCTGAAGAAAGTTATTACTTACTTCATTTAGCAAATAAAAATACAAAATTTTAAACGGTGCAAAACCAACTTTTGTGAGATTTCTTTATGTCTCTGCAGATAGTTAACGGCTACAATAAAATTTCATCGCTCTCGAACTTAGCGACCACCTGACAATAATAAAGATTACAAAAAAAACAATAATTGCAGTAATTTTGGCGAATTTCCCCAAATAAAGTGCCACGGTTTATTGTTCGAAATTAAATAAACAAACACCAAATTTCCTTTAGAATGTGCAGCAAATTGTTTACTTTTAGAGATTGTAATAATACAATAAAAAGAAGGAAAAACTAATAAAATGACAAGTTCAAGTGTTATTTGTTTTTACGGCAAGAAAACATAAAATCTTATTTTCATTAAATGTTCTTGAAAAGGACAAAACTTTCTAAAATTTTCTTTTATGGTTGTTGTTTGTTTCACTGCTTGCTTAATGAGAGTGTTTTGCTGTTGGAAAGCGTGAATCTTAAATGACAATTTCATGGCCTTTCGGTGATTGCTCTTAAATAAATATATGTGTGTACGGATTTTCTTTCGAAAATATTTGAACATCTAAGTGCAATTTCAAAAAATATTTTTCTTGCATCTCAGTTAAAACATACTGTCACGCAAAGATTCAACAAATTTATTCAACCAAAATTATTCCAGAATAGAGTAAAAATATAGCTCCAATGATCACAGCATTGTGATCTGAAAAAGAAAGTAAATGTGACCTAATTTTTATAAGCTCATCCACCACCTAATTTCACTGCGGCATCCATACCTGGCGATGAACTGCATGAATTCACTACATTTTCCGAGTTACTTGGTACAGCGCTTGGTACACGAGCTTTCAGTCTTACCTGAGTGTCTGGGGCAACAGCAATAAGAGCCATAAAGTCCTTAGTTCTTGTATTGCTTCAAGATTAGCATCTGCAATTGTCTAGCAGAGAGAAATGACTTCCAAATCCCTAAATGTTTCGAATACAGAACTTCGTTCACCATGCTATCCAATTTTTATGCATCTGTATAAAATCGAATAGAGTATCTGGTTCTTACAACATACTCGGTTCGTTGCTGTCGGTTTGGAATTTCCGTTAACTTCCGTCAAAGGTTTGCTATGCAGTAGTCTGTTGTTTCTCTTTCCGAAAATGAAGTGTGCTCGCAATGTATCGATCTCCAAAGGGGTAAAACATCTTCAGGTGTACTCTTCTGTCTAATAGTAATGCAGCACATCGGTAACTTTCGTGTGAGCAATTAGTGGAGACCCACTGAAATATAGTACTGATTTTAAACTATACTACAAAAAGGTACGGATGATTATTAGTTAGGGTAGGGCCGTTCAACGCAGCCTCTTTTAGATGAGTAAATGGTCGGAGATGTGATTCCAAAGAATCATTTTCACCGTGATGAGCAGAAATAAGAATAAAAATGCGGTCAAATAATACATTTCTACCTACTATTTGTAGCCAAAATAGTCATTTTTTCAGTACAGAAACTCCAAAAGAATCGATGATGGCATCTCTAGCCGTCTTTCCTCGCACACTGGTCTTGTGGAATTCACAGATGAGTTCTGCTTCAGTCGTTACCTTCCTGGAGATCATAACCTGGCTGGGTTTAGCTTTCTTTGAAGGTGACTGAAGGAAAAGGGCTTTGTTGTGTACTTGTTAAGATTTGGGTACTGTTTTCGATTACAACGATACCGAGTGAGGAGGAACTTTTTCCAGAAAAAAATATTCTCCATGATTTGATAGTGCTGTGTCGGTTTGATTCAGTATGGAAGTATGTCTTCATCCAGAGTCTATTTTTAATGTTAATTCCTATATTGGTTTCACGTACAGTGCAGAAAATCTGCAGTCCCGCCTTGAACCTCAAACAGAGGGGTTATTTTTGTTGTTGTCGTAGACTTACGTTGACCTCAAAGTGTCTGACGTTTAGAGATATGCTGAGTTAATCGTCCCTGAGGAGGTTTCTACAGATCCATCTACTAACGTAAAATTGACTGCAGTGAGATGGCAATTCACTCTGCTCACATCTAACGAAACAAACTCGGTATTTCCCAATAATGCACTTGCTATAGTGAACCGCCCTCTAAGTGCCTCGTCCAAATAGTTGTGTCATTATTTACCACTGCGCCGACATTCAGTTGAAAATCAAAGCGAAATATTAGTAAAAATATTTTTCCGATTTTTCCCAAATATTTGTCTATTACTTCAAATTACGCGTAAGCGTTAATGTGGCATACCGCACATTAGACATGCAAGTGAGCGCAGCATAAAAATCCGATGTGTTTAACAAATATTTTCCCAACTGCATATTTGTGTATAACTTAAATCTTTTTTCACATTTATGTTTTTATTTTTATGATTTCAATATTGGCTACTCAAGAAGCTGACCAAATATTTGTTTGCCATTAAAATTTAGAAAACGCTTTGAAGCATGTTGCACCGACGAACACATACATATGTACATACATTTGAGACTAAACTGAGTAAATACTCGTAAATGTTATGCGACCACAAATTTATGAATAGCTGCAATAAAAGCTGTCAAACCGGCAAACGATATCCACACTGGTAAGTGGAAGCCGGCAGTTCAAACAGATATTTTTGGTGAAAAAAAGATAACATCTTAACACTCACGGTATGCAGACATTCCTGCTGTTAGTTACTACAGATGGCATAAAACTCGCGATCAGGATGGATTGGACGAAGTCTGGAAATCCCCTTCAAGAACCATCACCTCGACAGATAGTTAACTGAAAAGCAGCCGTAGTCCTCGATTTTGGTCACCAAAAAGGTTTCTTATTAAGTCTCTTGGCCTGGAAATCCTGAGAATAGAATGCTGGCAGCGACAATACTTGCATCATGCTTGAAGAATTTCTATTTACTTTTTAAGCGAATACAAAGTCGAACAACGAAAATGGTAAAAGGAACATTCCTTTCGACCAAATTGGAGACGCTGTGGCGCACTTGACAGACTACATACACGCCAACTGACTACCTACAATAATAAATAATGAAAAATTTACTTCAACACATTGTTTACATCAGGCAAGAACATTGTTGTTGTCAGTCGTATGCTTCCAATGTCTGCATTTTGTAGCAGGTGGAGGCCAATGACCACGGTGCTACTAATAGAGAGGCTGTCGTGGCTGCTACTTCTGCTGCCTCTGCTTCAACGGCGTGACACAAACAAATAAACAAATGCACACTTTGGCACTTGAAAAATTAATGTTCCCTTACGTCTGGTCTGCAACGCGTGAAACATACATACTCGTACAAACTTTCATATGTATTGCACATAAAAATGCATGAACTTTTAAAGTCATTGAACATTGATTGCACTGACCAAAAGCGCTTGAAAATGCAGTGTGATGTGTTTGTTATTACATTACCATAAAAGGCTGTCTGGCTAGCTGGCCCCTTATGTGTGCCCTATGTTTATTGTTTTAGTTAGTTGATGTTGCTGTTTATTTATTTATCAACAGGTTTTCTCGTTGCTCTTGTTTGTGTAACGCAAGACTGACCATTGAAGCGACCGAAGCAGTGATCGAGTGTTAGCAGCACCACGATCTCAGCAGGAGCAAGTAGAATTTTCAATGGCCATACGACACTACAACCAACTCTGTTTGAAATACAAGCTCACATACTATTATTTATTAACATCGTAGGCAAATGACAAATATTTATTTAGCACATTGTAGGAGAGTTGTTGGTCATAGAGTGGTGAATGGGTAGCTAATTCTTTGCTGCAACCTTTTGGGGTCTGTTCCTGCTTAACTGCGCTACGCTAAGGTAGCTGTTTCAGGTGTGTAAATAGTGTACGCAGATCCCTCGTATACGCTGTCATATTTTATAGGTGGCTGTTGCGGTAATTTGGAATAGTAATCTGGAATAAGGATATTATGGCCAGCATCTTTATGTCTGAAGGTAGCCCGCAATTTTGCTTTTTTTGTAAATCATTTGCTGCCACACTGCTTAATGGGAACTTAAGCCAATACTCTAACTGTCGAACAGATTTAAACTCGAGGAAGCGTTGCAATTTGAGCTCTATATGTACTCTAACTTATTAGCTTATACCCCCAGGTTTCACCCCAAGATTTTATACAAATATGCAAAGTAATATAAAAATGTTATATTATATTTCTGCTCTTATTTTACCAAAGCTATATATTATTTAAGCGAGTGTCTCCTGTCATCACACAAATAGCCAGAGCATACGCGTCTTGCCACCCACGTCACTGTTGACAGTTACAAGTTTGAAAAAGTACACAAGTTCGTTTATTTGGGAACCAGCAATAACACCAATAATAGTGTCAGCCTTGAAATCCAACGGAGAATCACTCTTGCCAACAAGTGCTACTTTGAACTGAGTAGGCAATTGAGAAGTAAAGTCTTCTCTCTTCATACAAAAATCACACTCTATAAGTCACTCATCTTGCCTGTGCTGGTGTATGGCGCGGAGGCATGTACAATGAAAACATCTGATGAAGCTGCTCTTGGAGTTTTCGAGAGAAATATTCTGCGAAAGATTTACGGACCTTTGCGCGTTGTCAATGGCGAGTATCGCAGACGATTTAACGATGAGCTGTATGAGCTTTACAACGATGTAGACATAGTGCAGCGAATTAAGATACAGCGGCTCCTCTGGCTAGGTCATGTCGTTCGAATGGATAGAAACGCTCCTGCTCTGAAAGTATTCAACGCGGGTCGCGATGCTGGTAACAGAGGAAGAGCAAAGACCAGCTGGAGAAGGACTTGACTTCACGCATTTCCAATTGGCGTCAGTTGGCACAGAAGAGAAATGACTGGTGTGTTGTTTTGTACTCGGCCAAAATCGTTTAAGCGGGTATAGCGCCAATAAAGAAGAAGAAGAAGAAGAAGAAGAAGAAGAAGAAGATATATTTAGGGCGTTTAAAATTACGGAATTATAAAATCTTGTCTGCGCTGTAGTAATAAAAAAAATATCAATCCCTCTATTTTTATATTAAAATGGGTCCAAAGACAAGCCGCGTGAACGGGTAAGTTTATAGCGGTGCCATGTTCGATTTGTAATGTTTCCAACTCTAATTCATTTTATAAATGCCACAAAAAATATCACATCTCAGGACTCTAGCTTAACACTTCCAGAGGTATGCATCATGAGTATTTTAGTTCATATCGGAGTTGTCACGCCCCCTTTTCCATACACTCTGAATTTTTTTAAATCTCAATAAAACATTCCAGTACCCTACCTCAAATACTTTCAGAGATTTGCTGTATGAAAACTTCACTCTTTCTCCATGAGTATAGGAAATATTTCACACATACAGAGGCGCCGAGAGAAAGTCCGGGCCCGACACTAAATATGTGCCGGTTCTTGCTTCGGCAGAACATATACTAAAATTGGAACGACACAGAGAAGATTAGCATGAAGGACAAATTGGCATAAGTTCGGTAAGGTGGTGAGCAATAAGCTAGGTATATCTTCGGTTCAGGAAATCACGTCAGTGGATGACCTGAACGCTAACAGCAGCAAGATGGAGAAGGCCTTGGGGTCGGCTCTACGGATAGCTTGTCCTAACAGTTTTAGTAAAAAATCTTATCCTCCGTGGTGGAACCCGGATCTCTTCAGGCTCAGAAGAGAGACGCGCAAACTTTTCAACTTGAGTCACTCTACTGGTAACTGGCAACCATACAAAGAAAGTCTCAGGTGCTATAAAAAGGCGGTTCGAAAGGCTAGGCAGGAATCCTGGAGGGACTTTTGCTCTTCTATCGAATCGACCAAAGAATCTTCGAGAATGGGAAAAATTCTCTCAAAAGAAAAGTCCTGCCCATCCTTCAT
>JAPVRG010295830.1:3167-13603 GCA_029783565.1 Rhagoletis cerasi
GGGGAATTCACCATTGAAGCTTTTCCCGACATACCCGGACGTTATTGAAGTCTTTAACGAGGCAATATTGAAGGGTTCGGACCAGGGCCGTCAAGAGAAAATCCGGACCTCCTACCCCCAAAAAATTTGTTTCAATAAATTTTCTTAATCAAATTTATCATCTTAGCAAAATATTTTTATTTTCCAACTAAATTTCCGAAAAGTCCCTTCCCTCCTTCCCCCTTCAGACGGACCTAGTTCGGTTAAATGGCACAGCCGTATTGTTATAAAGGTGGACCAAACACCGGGCCTTGAGCCCCCAAGCAAGAACACATGGCACTAAATATACCGTAAAATAGCCAAAAAGAGACTTTTATTTTAGAAATGTTTATTTTTCAAGAGAAACAAACACGTAAGTTTTAAGCAAAAAAAAACAACCGACTCCAATTTTCATATTCAAATTCAGGAATGCCATTGATTTCTTCATAAGACCACCCTTGAGGTACCACGTGGTCCAAAGTTATCCCGTAAAATATGTATACATATAAAAAAAATATTCCGACGAATTGATAGACTCCTCCATTTTTGAATTCGGTTAAAAAAGGCGTGGGTACCAGATACTCATGAAATTTGATGGTCCCGAACTAGTCCCAATATGGACCTGAACTAGCTTCGAAATGGTCCCGAACTAGTCCGGAACACATAACACATTTTTTTACAAGTCTCATAATATGAAAAGTTTTTACTTTGATTGAATATTTCTGTGGACATTTGACAAAACAACTTAAGTCTATCTTTCACGCACAATGAAAATAGCATATGTCGGCAAAGCTCTTTTTAACGTCAGAGCAATCAATTTTATCAAAATAAAAAATGCAGTTGCAATCAGAAGTATTTTTAAAGGTTGTGAATACCGGTAAAAAATTTAACATTTCTTTCGAATTACAACAGTTTTCTCTTGGACGGTAAAATATGTATGTTTTCTCGACACATGCTATTTTGTATGTCCGTGAAAGACAGATATAAGTTGTTTTGTCAAATGTCCACAGATTTGTTTGAGTATATTATCTATTCGTTCCAGTTTTAAATCATAAGACTTTTCTTCCTATAGTTGTACAAGGTGGCGCAAAATTAATCACCCTATTGGAAGATGTTATAATTTTTGCAAATGGCGTCGTTCGTCCATCATATTTGACATTTGTGAACTAGACAGCTGCAGTATACAAAGAGATAATCAATAGAGCGCTATATTCCGCAAGAGCGTGGAATAATTGTGTAGATTTTTTGACCAATAATCGGTCGGTGGTGTTGTCGAAAATCATCATGAGCGACGAGGCGCATTTACACTTAATCGGTTACGTCAGTAAGCAAAATCTTAGTTTCTGGGGCACTGAAAATCCGCGTGTGATGTACGAGAGCTATTACATCCAGTTAAAGCCACGGTGTGGTGCGACGTTCACGCGAGAGGAGTGATTGGGTCGTATTTTTTTTGAGGACGTCATCGGCGAACGCTACAAGGTCACAATAAACGACTTCTTACTACCGGAATTGGATGAGCGGGGCTTGGTGAACATGTGGGTTCAACAAGACGGTGCAACTGCACACACAGCACGGGCCACAATGGATATTATGAAGGAAGCGTTTCCTGGTCGCGTAATATCCCGCTTGGGCGATTTGACATAGCCAGCAAAATCGCCCGATTTATCCATCCCATACTTATTTCTTTGAGAATTCTTGAAATCGCGCATTTATGCCAACAAGTTAAGGTCCAAATAAAGATTTCCATCGTCAAAATCTTTTTTTTTTATTTAGCAAAAAAGTTATTCAAACACAAAAATTGGATGATTAATTTTGCGCCACCTTGTAGTAACATTGAACCATAAGGCGAATCCTGAAGTTTTTGGGCAACATTTTCATTCGATTATCGCGAAAGAAATTCTTAAATGTACTAAACGTGCGCTCGACGTGCGCTCGACGTGAGCTGATAAAAGCGGGGACGGTAATCATTATGAGTAAAATAATTTAAATCAGCATTCAACCATTATTATATAATTTTTAACCTTATCGCTTAAAAATAATAATTATTATTTGATTTTTATTTTTTCGATCACACATAATGATAATTTTTTGATTTTTATTTTTTCGCTCAAAAATAATGATTATTATTGAGTTTTATTTTTCTACTTAAAATTGATGATTATTTATAAAACTTAAAAGGCCATACAGACGCAAGCAACTGAAATTTTAACCTAAAGATTTTACGACTTATTCCCTTTATTAGGGTGTGGCTACCTCTGAGGAAGATACGTCGGAAATGATGACAGTTTAGTTTTTGAGTTTTTTGAATGATCATTATTCTTAAGTAAAAAAATAAAACTCAATAATAATCATTATCTTTGAGCGAAAAATAAAAATCATAAAATAATCATTATTTTCGATCGAAAAAATAAAAATCAAGTAATAATTATTATCTTTGAGCAAACAAATAAAACTCAAATATTAATCAGTATTTTTAATCTTTATTGGTTAAACTCGAAAAATAAAAATCATTGTAAATTACAGTAGGACGTACGAACCCTAATACGTGAGTATAGTTAAAATTGTTTTACGACGATTACAACTTGTTGATTTTTTTGGTTCAAATTAAAAAAATAATGATTATTTTCCGTCCCTGGATAAAAGTGGTGCCTAATTCAAATAGGGAACATTGGAAACATTCAAATTTTCACGAATAAGGATATTGTTCACGCCGTTTACTATAATATCAGCGTCTCTTATTGGCTCCAAACCTTCGTTGGTTGAAGAAACGGCTTTGAATTTGTTTAACTGAAGGAGAGCGGGAGATCAGATTTTGAATTGGGTTCGTCATGTGGGAGCATAGGAGGTAGGGATTACCTAATTTTACAGCTGAATGAGCCCATATGGTTTATAGGTGGACATCAAGTCAGCAACGCACTTCAGAAGCCTGAAGTGTGTGAGAGAGAGAGTGGGAAAGAGATGTGAGGACAGGTAGATGAAGATTTATTACAGGACGCTGCCCTTTTACCAGTGACAAAAAGGCAACATCAAATGTGTACATATACATACATATTTGGAATAAAGGAAAGCTAAATCTTGGTAAATTTAATCGAAACTAATGCATCTATTAGCAGAGAAAAGGGCAACTTCCACAAAATCCGTTCCCTGATTATGACTAAGGTTTAATCCATTCTGATGAAATATATGCTGGAAAACTTTAGATACATACATATGCACATTTCACTATTCGTAGATTGTGCAATAACTATGCTAACATGCCTATGGAAATCATTAAATAAAAATCGGAGCCATAATTTTTTGTATATTTTACTTTATTTATTTTTTATTTTCCTACTCTTCCCGCAACACGACAGGAATTGCCCAAACGACAGCAAGGCTGCGGACATAGAGAAATGATTTGACCAGCTTTGGTCAAAGCACACACCACAGATTGCCCTCTAAACGGTATACAAGACCTTTGGCACACTCTTTGCGGCACTCTTAATCGGACTGTCATCATTTGACATGGTACAAGTTGCGCTGAAAGAAATGGTAATTGAAATTTTTTTTTATCAAAACATTACTATTCGAAACTACTTATGTAGATAGATATACATACGTATGTATGCACATATAAGATAGTAGTATTTGTATACAAAGGCTTACCTAAAGCTGTTGCAGCAATGCAAAACAGAAAAAAGAAACATGTAAATAATTTCATTTTTTGGCCGATATATAAAGTTTTTTTATCCGTTTTATACACTCGCAGTTTAAATGTGATATTGAGTTTAATTTGTAATTGCTGGAGTTACGGCGTATTTATAGAAAAGAACAGCCGCACTCTGCTATCTTATCTTTTGTTAGTTGAAATCATATAATAAAAAATATATCTTAAGAAATAAATATCTTTTAAATTATATCTAAAAGATGTAACAAGAAAATATCTCATGAAAGACCTTTGTAATGAGGAAGTCTATAGGCATTTTGGTGCACTTACATACATATGTACATATTATGAAAGTTACAATACCCTAAACTTGCTGGTGTAAACAATATTTTCTTTAAGAGCTATTTATCAATTGTACCAAAGTCTTTATGTTATTGATGTGAACAAAGCCATTGTTCATACGGTAAGTATTTGCACAGTGCTGAATCGCCGGTTGGTATCTGCAATATCCGGCAATATTTGAGCAGTTGGAATTGAAAAAGAGTATTTAACACAGGGTAAAATTATGGTAAAAACGGGAAGGTATTTTCTTTAAGGTATGTTTTAATATATGCACAGAGTGCCGCAAAAAAATTTCACCTTAAAAGTGCTCGTACCTTTGCGTTGCTGCAAATTATGGGTCGAAAGACTAAATAAATTCTGAATACCTATAGACCAGGGATGCGCGTAATCAGGCAAATGAATAATTGAATGAAAAAAAAATAAGAATAAATTTTCACTCATCATTCAAATAATTTTGAATTACTAATACATTTTCATTTATCATGGAGAAATATCAAATAACAACTAAATTTTTATTCATCATTCAAGTAATTTCGGATGAAGAATAAATTTTTATTCAATAAACTGGGCCCGGAATCGTTCCAAAAACTGTTTTCGGAACTGGACCCGAACTGGTCCCGAACTGATCCCAAACTGACAAGGGTTTAGAAATTCGAAATCAATTTCATGAACAAGTTAAGAGAAATGTTTTGATATGGGTGTCAAACGAGCGAGGTTTAAGTATGATATATTACTAAAATAGGGGGTTGGAACATGTTTAAAGGTTCAAAAGAAATTCAAATGAAATGTTTTAATATGAGTGTCTAAGGAAGCTTAATTTAAAATTTTTTTTTGAATACAGTTGCCACTCCGTTAGAAATTCGAGATCGATCTAATTTACAATTTAAAGGGAATTTTTTAATATGGGTGTCAAGCGATAGAGGTGTAAGAATGCTTTATTTCGAAAATATTTTTGACAAGGGTTGCCACATGTTTAGAAATTCAAAATCAATTTGATTAACAAGTTAAATAACATTTATTTTAATCCGGGTATCAAACGAGTAAGGTTTAAAAAAGCTTTCTTAACAAAATAGTTTTGAATAGAGTTGCCAGCTTTTTAGAAATTGAAGATCACTTTAATTTAAAAGATAAACGAAATACTTTAGTACGGTTATCAAAAGAGAGAGCGCGAAGTGTGCTTTATTACTTAAATGATTTGAAAAGGGTTGCCACGGGTTTTTAAACTCAAAATCCATTTAATAAACAAGTTAAATAAAATATTTCAATACGGATATCAAATGAAAGAGGTATGCCTTATTGCTAAAATATTTTTCAAGAGGGTTAACACCTGTGCAATAAGTGAAAATCAATGTAAATAATAAGTTAATTGAAACCATTTCATATACATAGAAGTCAATCGAAAAGAGTTTAATAAGGGTATGTTGTATTTTTGAAGAGGCTTGCCATATGTTTGGAAATTAAGAATCAATTTAACTAGCTTTCCATTCATGTTAAATAAAATGTAATAATTTGGCATTAATAGGAAACTAAAAATTATATTCATACATACAAAGACTATTCACGAATGTGGAATAAGTTATTCTTCATACTGAAAGGACTGATTTAGTTAAATTTGGCACAAACATTGACCAGGTCTAAGGAATAAGCTATGAGAATTTAACTGAAATCCAATAGTAAAGTACAGCAGTAGTGTACTTAGAATCTACATTTCCGGTCTAAGTGCATGTTGATCTGCAAAGAGTACTGGTACCAATGCTGTGCTAAGTTGCAATATTTGAAATCAACAAGTTCGGGTATTTGCCTACACTTATATTTATTTACATACATCAGCGATGTTTTCGGTGAAACGAGCAGTACGTGCATTGCGCTATCCAGTCTCTTCGAATCACTTCATAACTTCATCATTTACTTGTGTAGTGGGACGATGAAGTGCGCAATAATCTCCTCTTAAAGCTTGAAACGTGACAACGTTGGAGTCATAACTTTTGAATGAAGTATTATTATTATTACGTCGGGTATACTCGCGCTGCGACCTGAAAGAAATGAAATGAAGTGAGTTTTGATAAATTCAAAGATTTAGCGATCCATTTTCGTAAAAGCCCGACGTGACTAAAACAAATTTTGTTTGATCGCTAAGTTTGAACGCTGTCAGACTACAACTCAGTTTTTTGGTCCTTATCTCTGCACTAAGCTGAGCACCAATTCACTATTGGAGGAAAAAAAGGGCAGTATACTTGTAGTTGTTAATAATTTGATAGAACATAGCGAATAAACAGAAAAAAAACGTACATATGTACATTAGACCGTACCAAAAAAAAAAGAGTTCGGCGTACATCTTCGAATCTAAAGTATTTTTACAAGGTAATTTCGTAATTTTTTTTTTGCCAAACGTAGTGGTTGCCTCTTTATATTTTTCTTCATATCTTCGGCATTTACAATACGATTTTAAAATATTATATATCGAGGCCTTTGTCTTGAGAAGAGAACTTTTTTCCAAAGTAAATTGACCTCAGTGCACGTTCTAGTATTTACCCACCATATTTCAGTTCTTATCATCCTAACGTACCACCCTAATATCAGTAAATTAAATTTCACTAACAGGCTTATTCTGCTTATTAACGAACATTTTGTGGCCGGGCAATTTTACTACCGAAAGTTAGAATCATTGCTTGCAACCGTGATTCTAGTTACCTTGGTAACAATTTAATCCAGTGACCGAAAATAATTTTTTAATATAATGATTTTTATTTTTCGATAAAAAAATAATTGTTATTTTATGATTTTTATTTTTTCGATTAAAAAATAATCGTATTATGATTTTTATTTTTTCGATCAAAAAATAATCGTTATTTTGGTTTTTTATTTTTTCGATCATTTTTAACCGTTATAACGGAGACTGCTTTTTTATGACCGCTTTAAATCTTCTATGATCCAAAATAACGATAATTTTTTGATCGAAAAAATAAGAATCATAAAATAACGATTAAATTTTATCGAAAAAATATAAGTCAAATTTTAACGGTTAAACTATGATTTTTATTGTAAAGATCATAACCGTTACGCTCCCTGATTTAATCCATTTAGCAATTCAGCTATGAAGTTTTGTGGAAATACTGGTTGTGAGATGGTAACAAAATTTATCGAACTTAGAATACAAAATAGGAACAAAATTTACTGAAAGCTAAATTTTGATACCAGGGTAAATTTTATTACCACTGTAGAATAGAACCGTAAAAATCATTAAACTTTCGCTAAGAAAGGATTTCGATTATTACAGTAGAACTAATTTAAAGAAAACATTTTATTACCGAATGTAGATGTCATTGAAAAATGTAAAAATGCGACCGCTCATAGTTTTTATTTTTCGGAATTGCCTTGCAAAAATAATTTAGACTCAGGGGTGTATGGCGAACTTCTTTTTTTGCTTTTAAGGTGGTACGGTACATATGTACATAAGGTTGCTTATTTATGAAAATTTTCACGAAGAGCTTTTGTCACAGATTCAATAGGTAAATTAAATTTCCTATATTGGTTTGCAAGAATACAGGCATTGCATGTGCTTTCGAAGGTAATTGAATACGAACAAAGAAACAACCTTCTTGTTGAGCTGTACTTTCAATTATGTATATTTATCTGTACTTATACATGTGTATGTACATATAAATATGTAGCTTATGCTGCAGTAGCACTAAAGGTATAAAAGCTCATGTAATTTACCATTTAAATATATAAAATATCTAATCTTCGAAATTTGCAAGCCTTGCGATTTCACACGGCAAAAATGGCTAAATATTATAGCACAATACTGATCGTTTTACTTCTGGCTTTTATCACAGTAGATGGTAAGTTTAATTTAGTGGATTAGTTGGCATAAAATATACTTAAATAAATACTTATGTACATATATACATATTTTTATGCATTTAACGCCTGCTCGATTTTGCTTTGTTTTGTTTCTAGCTCAAGTACGAATATGTTACAAGATACCGATAAAAACATATGCAGGCCAAAGGTTATGTGAAAAACAGTGTCCACCCAGTATAACGCCGTTAAAATGCGCAACTTCACGTCTACCTATAACCATTAGAATTTGTCCTCCAAATTGCTGTCGGATTGGTGATGGCTGTCGCAGAGTTTAGAGATTATAATTTTGGAAATGTCGTGTAATATTAATAAGAAATTGGTACATAAGTACAAATAAATGTGTATCAATCATATACTTTTAAAATATATTACATAGTTTTTATTATTATATTGGCATGGATGTATTAACTAGGGGTGGGTTTTGGGGTTCAAACCTCCCCCTCAAAACCTTGGCTACGAATCAGCTAAAAATTATTAAAATTCTTCTTTAACATTTTTTTATTATTTTTGAAAGTTGAGCGCATCTTGTGATTATAGAACTTTTCATTAAACAAGTAATTTTTAAGCAAAAAACACAACCGACTTCAATTCTCATATAAAAATTTAAAAGTGGTGTTAGCAATCGCGCCTAAACAACAGTTAATTTCTCAAAAATGTTTGTATACTTTTTTAATTTTATATGCGTAAATAAAGTGGAATTTATTAAACTTTAAAAAGTGTCTCTATTTATTTATTACAGACTGTACATAAACTTTGCATAGATGTGGCAACCACATTATTTGTTTTATTCACTAGACCATTTTACAACACTGCTCTAGATGTCAGTGAAACAAGAAATGTCAACATTTCTTTCTTTCTCCTTTTTCCTGAGCTTTTCCGCTCGCTCTCTTCCTTTTTGCAGCAGCTGGCAATGCGTCTTCTAATCAACTTTTATTGATCTAAATAAATCTGGATGAGAATTAAACAATCAGCCATATCGAATTTGCTTCACTGTATTTTAAAGAGCGTATTATCCGAAGCGATATAACTTTCGAAGTTTTAACCCCCCGATAGTTGGAATGCATTTTGAGGAGGGTTGCCACTTGTTTAACAAGTCGAATTTAATTAATTTATTCACAAATTATATGAAGTATTAAAATATGGGTCTCAAATGAAAGAACGAACGCTTAGAATATTTAAGAGGTCTTTGAAGAGGGTTGCCACCGGTTTAAAAATTAAAATTAAAATCATTTAAAAAGTTTTACGAATTACTAAAGAGATGTGTATCAATCGAAATGGGCTTGAAAAGGTTTCATTTCTGAACTATATTTGGGAGGCCTCTTTAAAAAGTCAAATTCAACGTGAATTGGGCAATTAGGTAATTCAAATACAAACTCATCACAATATGTGTGTCGGACGAAAGAGGTTTAAGAAGATTTTAGTTTGCAAATATTTTTAAGAGGGTTGCCACCTGCACACATGTTGTATGAAATAAATATTATAATAAGGGTTTACAACGAAAGAGTGTTAAGAAATATTTAGTTTGAACATTTAGAAAATATTTTCGGTGTTTGAAGAAAGTTGCAACCTGTTTAAAAACTTAAATTCTATTTTGGCGTTTTAACGCCATGCAGGTTCACTAGTGTATGTATTTTTACTGCCAGCCAAAATGGCAGCCACTTGAAAAAAAAATTTATTTTGTTAATATTTCCTAAGTATTTCATGCTAAATTAATTTTGTAATTTTTTCATAACACAACAAAAACCACAAAACCCAAAATTCCAAAATTCGTACAAAAATATTTATTTCAAAATTTTTGATCAGCTTTTTCTAGAAATATTTCGAGTATGCGATTTTGTAGCCCACTGAATTCTAGTATAACAAGTTGAAAGTTTGAAGTTGCTACAAATTACCGTTGATTTTTGGAAATTTTTTTTTGAGAACGATCTGGCCAATTTTCTCCCATACAAAAATAAATTCAGTCAATATAAAGAAAATAACAAATTTTTTTTTTTATTATACTAAATTATTTACAAAATAACAAACACTATTTAACAAGAAAAACTTTGGGAATATTAACGAAATAATTTTTGTTTAAGTGGGCTTTTTTGACAGACAGTAAAGTACAAATATCCTTTGATCACGCTAGTATGGGCACGGATATGCTCTCTAATGTAACATATAGGCGGTTGTCAAAATATATTATTCCTATAGATGTACGTTAATTTGGAGACATGTGCACATGCCAACTTTCAACAACTGTTATAATAAATGCGAATGGCAGTGAGTAATTATTAAAAAAAAATGGTACGTTTTCGTAAATGTTTTATTGGAAAATGCTTCAAAAGTTGTTTTTGATTTTCCTGAAAGACTGGCAAATTTTATTTCCTGGTTATTAAGTTTGATTTTCTTGACTTCAAAAGAAATTAACTAAAAGTGGTATTTAATATTTTATGCAATACAATGCCAACGCTTCCGCTACTGGCACATTACTCCATTAAACTATGTAGCAATTGTTTAAACATTAATTATAGTCGAACAGATGATAAAACGTTATAAGATTGTACTTTTCATATTAAAAAAAAAA
>JAPVRG010295848.1:6412-20056 GCA_029783565.1 Rhagoletis cerasi
GCTCCCACGTGCCTCTTTTTTACTACATATTTCAATTCCGCGTTTTTGGTAACTCTTTCACTAGCTTAAACTGAAGCGCGGCCACATTAACATAACTGCCAGTTGTTCGCCCTCCATAGTCGCTTGTCTAGCAAATGCTTGCATGAAAAAGGTCAAGGTCCATGAACTTGACAATTGGTGGGTGGATGCACACTCGTATGCAGTTACAGTTCAACAGTCATTTGTATTTAGTTACGCTATTCGAGGCTCCTAAATAATTTACATTAAAAAGAGTATCAGTTGGAAATTATCGCATATTTCAGTGTCACGGTGAATGAAGCTTGACGAAAGCTTGGCTAGCTAACTGTTGCTCTGGGTGCATTGTTTAGAAATTTTTAGTCAAATTAATTTTTGTGGCCCTAATAGCACCTCAAAAGCTCCTTATTTCTCAATAATATTTATCAATATTTGACCTCTTGGGTCAGCCAGGTAGACACGCGTGGAAATATCTACTGAAGCCCAGTACTCTGAAATACCCCTAATTCAAGTCATCATTCTGTTTCCTTTTTCCTCGTATTCTCGATAATGACTATCACCCTATCATTCATACCCCACCAAGTAAACGAATACAATTTTTGCAATGGAACCATCAGCATCGGGTATTTATAATGACGCTTGTTGAATTAGTTTTTGTGTATATCTGGTTTTCTATTTTTGGTCGATTTTTCATTGCAAGGTTACCTTAGGAAGCGATTGTTTCTAAAATGTTTATATTAGGGCTGTGCGATTAATTGATTACTCGAAATTTTGGTTAATCATAATTCCAGTTACTCAATTAATTAAATAATTTAAATTTTTGATTAATCAAGAAGTAACTTTGTTTGAGTAATTAAGCTTTAGATTAATCAAAAATCATTTTACTTGAACAATCGAGTTTTTGATTAATCATATCTTTGAATAAAACGGTTAATCTAATATGTATTAAAAATAACATTTGGATGGACCATATATGTAAGTATTTAAAGACAGTGTCATTTCGATTCAGTTTACTTGGCTTTTGAAGCATGTTTTGTATATTTTTTTTTAACAAAACTTAAAGAGCAAACTTGATGTACACAAATGAATAAAATGAACAGTTTTTTGAATAATCATTTTTTAAATTATTTGTATAATACTCGTTTTGAGTAATCAAAATTTTGGTTAATCGAATAATTGAGTAGTTGAGCAATTGATTATTCAACTTGCTCGAGTAATCAAATAAACGCTCAGCCCTAGTTTATATACATTAGGGCGTTTTTTTTTGCGACTATTGTTTTTTTTTTGTTTGGCCGCTGTGGTGTAGTGGTAAGCAGTGCGCGCTTCCACTCCGCAGGCCTGGGTTCAAGCCCTGGTCAAAGCAACATCGCTAAAAATGTAGAAAAAAGGGTTTTTCTTAACAGCGGTCGCCCCTCGGTAGGCAATGGCAAACCTCCGAGGGTACTTCTGCCATGAAAAAACTTCTCATAAAAATACAATCGCCGTTCGGAATCGGCGTAAAACTGTAGTTCCCTCCCCTTTGTGTGACAACATCAAGGCGCACGCCACAAATCGGAGGAGTAAGTAAACTAAAAAACCAGCAATTTCTACAATTTAGCTCAATAATCCATGAAAACTCCACACTACCTCATATTCAAAACCCCATATTTCTCAAGAAATATCGATGTTAGCGATTTGATGTTATTGAAGTTTTTTGTAGGTAATTTGTAATTTAAATTTTTTTCTGTAGCTGTTGTTGTTTACGAGATAGGGGCCAAAAAAGGAGAATTTCATAAAAAATTGGGTTTAGTGACCCGTACCAACGCGCTGGTGGGAGTTAGGGTTACGGCGCAAGGAAAACTTTTGTAGAGCATTCAATTCTGAAGAAACCCTATCATCGACCAAGATTATTCCATAAAATGCCTCTGAGCTGTAGAGTTTTAAAGAAAAAATATCAAAGTTTACCTGTATTTTATATGGGAAATCTTTGAACGCCTTGGGGCGAGTACTTAATGACTATATTAAGGGTTAAAATTTTCAGGGAGTTTTTTTAAGGTATTTTCCACAAAATTTCGAGCTGGGAGTGAAAAAAAACACAATAGTCGCAAAGAAAAACACCCTAATATACATAGTTAAAAAAGTTAGTGAATCTGGCTAGATCTGCCAAATTTTTTTTTATAGCATAAGAAACGTTTATTAAGGCACTTATATAAAGAAAAAAAACCTATCGCGTTTTTTGCGCAAAACTACTTTTTTGGGTTTTTGTGCATGCGTATGATGAAATCTGATAAATTTGCAGTTTTTATACATATTTTTCATGCGCATGAAATGGTATTATAACTTTGGTCCGATGTTTGTAAGTACCAGAATAAGAAGAGATAGACCCATGAAAATGTATACTTATATCATCAGAACGTCGAGCTGATTCGATTTAGCCATGCCCGTCTGTCCGTCTGTTCGTCTGTTTGTATGCAATCTAGTCCCTCAGTTTTTGAGATATCCGACTGAAATTTGGTAAGCGGGTATCTACATTAATCATTAGACGGAACCGACGAAATCGGACCACTACAGCATATAGTTCCCATATAAATGATTGTTCAGATTTGAGGTTTTGCGTTATAACTCCTCCATTTATGCAGCTAGGAGCATGAAATTTCGTAATATTATTTTCCATTATCAACAGAATACTTGCTGTTGAAATGAAAAAGATCGGGTTTCTATAACATATACCTCCCATACAACTGAATGTTCAGAATGGGATTTTTCGTTAGAACTCCTCCAGCTAAGAACATGTAATTTCGCGGTTACAAGGCATTTACGCGTTTAGACGAATACCCCTAATATGTATATTAAAAATTACAAAGATCGGCTCACTATAACATGTAGCTTCCATACAACTGATTGTCTTTATACTTATGTCTTTCATAAATCTCGTAACAAAATCATTAATTCATTCATACAGCTTTCCTGCAGTTTCTGCTAGAACTTGTTTCGATTCGAATCCGAACTAACTAAATACGAGATGCAAACCAAGTTAAATATGCAAGTGAACATTTAAACATGTTTTACGCTCATTGACTTTAATTTTCTAATGATATGCAGAGGAATTCAAGCGCGTAATTGTATAATTACAAAACCTGTTTGTTAATTGACAGTTAATGTCATGAAGTACATAAAAATATATCTAAATACAATAAAGTTTTGAGGAAAAAAAACTATTTAAATCTGCAACAACCAATTTCCAACAGTTGATACTCGGATGTTAATTGAAGGCATTCTTTCTGACATTTGGCTTATTGCTAAAGGGTTTGAAATTAATACTTGCTTCAAAGGTGTCGTTGCCAGTTTCTATTACATCGCTTCAGGTAACTTTATATTTAAAGCATAAATTAAATTATGAATAAGTTAAAACGTGACTTTTAGATTTTTAAACAAATTATTGACCTATTAAAAAGCGGGCCGTTTTAGTGCATTTTTATGCTCACGAAACGCATACAAATTTTATTTAATGCTTGCGTTGAAGCGTAATTGAAACATTTTCTTTAATGTGCAGTACGCATGCGGAGTCGTGTTTGCTTGCATGCTTGCATTGCGATTACTTTAATATATGTGTGCACTGTGTTCTTAGGCACCTTTGGGCTACAAAATAGGGACACATTTTTCTAAAATTGACAATTAAAGAAAATAACAGTTTGACCAGAATTGTATATAATTGCAAATAAGTCTAGACGTAAGCTTCGAGATTACTGGAAATATTGGTGTCGTAAAGAGCACTTCAATTTGTTCATGAAGAAGAACATGAAGAGGGAATAGTTACACGGAGGAAGTAACAAAATTTCAGTAAATTGGTGGCATTTACACGTATCGTGAATAATGCGGAAGGATCACGAAGAAATCTGCTCGATGGGTTCCACAAATTCTGAATTAGAGACAGAAAGAAGCTCGAGTTCGTCTTATTTATTTATAGTACCAGGATGACCGAGCTTTGCTCGGAGGGTATACACTTTTTAAAATTTTTAAAAATGATATAAAAAATCAAGGTTTAGGTATCAAATAATGGTCATTTAGTTTATATATATTTTTCATGTAACTTTGTTAATGGAATTTATGATTTAATATTACGATACACATACACACACATACGGCTGCGCACAGACAAAATGGGACACTACAAAACAATTGTTTTTTTCTTAATATTTACAGTGTTTTTCATGCTGAATCAATTTTGTTCAATTTAAAAAAATATATATAATCGATAATACAACAAAAACAATTAAAACCAAAATTTCAAACCTATACCCAAGCTTAAGAAATTTCGACAAAATTTCCATTCAATTTCATGAAGGTAGACAATTTTGTAGCCCATTTTAGTTTAGGAGTAAAGTGTTGGTTTTAAGTTGCAATAAATTTCCGTTAATTTTTGACATTTTTTAGTGAAAGGCCTCAACGATTTTCTTCCATGCAGAAGCGTACGTCATAAGGGAGAAAATGCGCAAGACCGTTGACAAAAAAAATTAAGGGTTATTTGTAGCCACTTCAAACTTAAATCTTATTATTCAATGGGTTACATGACTGCATCCGCCAAAAATTATAAAAAAAAAAATCTGATCAAAAGCATATCTACTACGAATACATAGGTACATATCTTCGTACAAAAAATGTTCGTTGATATTAATGAGACACAGGTTTTTATTACGAAAACGTGGCAACCCTCATCGAAAATATTTCTTTATTAAAGTTCTCACAAATACCTTTTATTGATGTCCATATTGCGTTAATTTAGTCAAATTTTTTATAATCGAAAATAAGTGGCAACCTTGCAATAATATCCTAAGGGATAACACTTACTATAAGACAAACCCTTGTTTAATAGCATTCTTTTGTACCCATGAATTGTATTATCGTATCTCAATTTTCTTAACAATTATTTAAATATGTAAATATGCAGTAAAAATTAGGTGGCAACCCTACTTAAAAATGTCTCTGAATCAGGCCTTTTTAAAATACTTTCCATTTGATACCCATATTATGGTGTTTTATTTAGTTTATAAATCATTTCGAATAGGTGGCAACTTATACGAATACCCCTGGAGATAACACCTATCTAGGTAATCTTAAAACATAGAACATTATCCGAATACAAAGTTTCATCAAAATCGTTAGAGCCGTTTCCGAGAAACCTATGGATATATATATAAATATATATATAAGAATTGCTCGTTTAATGTAATAAGATATTTGTCTATAAAAAACGTTTATTCTTACCATTAAGCTTATTAATATTATAATGTTTCGTTAGATTAGTGCTATTTATGATATGCTGTTGTTAGCCCACCATATCGATGCCCAAATTAGCAATAGTTCGGATTGATCTGCACCTAGACGCAGTCGCGAAAGTACGAAAATCGATCACATTTGCCTCAAAAACTGAACAGCTACAAAATACAGTTCACCAGCTGAACATTAAAGATGCAATGTAAGGGTTTACTAATTATTTATTTAAAATCTTAAGTAAAGTTTTCTTAATTATAAAAAGCGAGTCGGAGGTATCAAAATAGTTGTAATGCTTATTAAAATCCTGGCATAGGCATGGAAAGGCATCATTGCATTTCAAAAAGTGTTCTACAAATACTTAGCGTAATAAGTTTATAATGCCTTGAAGGTCTAGAGGAAATACAAAACGTGATCTCGCTCAGTAGAAAGAGATTACTACCCATCCCATTCATGAGCTTAATCATAAAAAAAACGCGATCATCTCTCTACGGCTGTGAATCGTTAGAGAATTTATGAGCTTCAAGTGGCTTTTGTACGGCGAGAGATTTAAGGTCGAATCCCAAGACACATTTTTTAATGCAAATCTGCCAGAATGCGTTTCTAATATAGGGTTCCATACTACGGACGCGTATTCTAAAATCGGCCTGAATAAGGAGGTGAAAAGAGCTTTGGTGACGTAAGGATCTCTGAATTAGTTACACATTATAATTAGTTAGACATTATAATTACAAATCCTGTAAGATCACCAATCATGCCTTCCACAATATTTTCTTAAAAAGTTCGAAAACCTTAATACGATCGCAAAGGGGGGCGAAGCTTGATTTTACAAAGACCCGGAACGTTTGATACAATTCCATTTTTGGCGAACTTTTCTGATTCGGAAAGGTCTGCGATTTGTCAACTTAACGGAAACTAGAAGCCACCAAAAAGACGATACTTTTGGATATGATTTTTACTTTTACATACTCGTATGCATTAACCGTTTCCTTCTGATCAGAATGGAAAATCGATTCAACGTCAATGAAAATTTAAAATGGGTTTTTTTTTGTATGCATGCGGATCTAATGTAGCCTCATCATCTGATGCGCTTTGGTAACTCCTATTTTGTCGGGTCTCCGTGACAGAAACTTCATTTTTCATTCATCTTCAGCGAGGGTTTGTTGTCGAATAGTATCTAGAACTAAGCCCATTTTATGGTGATTTTTGAAACTAATAATTTCCAATATGGCGTAAATTAGAGCAAATAGAGTCATTAAGTTACCGAAAAGGAGAATAATTAAATTCCAAGGTTAATCCAACTAACTCATAAAAAACTCACTTTGAAGGCAAACATCTCTGGTGATTCACAAAATCGCTTTCTTCCTTAATTGTTTATTTTTTAATTAAATAACTTACCTATCTTTTGGTTAGATGTCAGTGCTACAAGGGGCACACTTAGACATTTATAATGTTGTCCATTCTGTTACCACTTAGTAGATTATACCTGGAACAATAACTGCAGGTAATCCCTGTGAAGTTAGGAAACGCACTGGGTGTTGAAAATGAAATTCCCATAGTAGCTGATGTTCATTTAAGGGAGTTCCTCGAGAGTGTTGAAGAAATACGACCCGAGGGTTTAACCAAACAGCTGCGGTAATAGGGATTCGTGACGACATTAAGTCGCACCGCAGGGGCTCTCAAAGAACAGTACCCGGTGAGGACACCTGTCAGAATCGAGAGTAGCCAGTTCCAACCGCCAGAAAGACTTGTGTCGGAGTTTTCGCCCATCGTTCGCTGTCCTAAAGTTGTTCACAAGCTGCCACCAGAACTCGTAGAAGAGAAGACCCTAATTTTTGGTCTAGCTAATTGTTCTGCCATGTATTTTTCTACAATTTCCTTTTGTCCTCGTTCCCAAATCCACTTAATTTGAAAGTAATTCGAGGCGAGCGATAGAGAGGTCAGGCATTAAAAAAACTCGTGCTGAACTCTCAAACATTTTAGCTCGTCAGCAATACTCAATGTCCCCGAAGTACATATACAGAAAATCTAAGCTGTAGTAATCAATTATAGCCATACTCAACAGAGAGTATCTGATTTTTGATTTGTTTCAAAAAAAAGTAACCTTGTATTACCTTGGCTTTATTGGTTTTAAATTGAAAGTGTCCCAAAATTTTCGAAAGATTTGAAATAAACGTAAACCTTTCTATCAGCTGCAAATTCTTTATTGGAATCGACTTTTGGTACAACAAAAACAATTCAAAAGTATTTTGTAGCCACTTCAAACTTGCACTGTGTTATACTAGAATTGAATGAGCTATGTATAAACTGCATACCCAAAAATTTTCTAAAAATTTTGAATAAAAAGTGTGACATTTATTTTGACTGATTATTTTTTTATTTTTGTACAAAGCTTGAATCATGGTGCAATAATACAAGGTGGTGTTAGCCGTATATAAGTAAAAAATTACACTAACAAATTATACGGAATTCGTTTTGTCAAATTACAACAAACACATCATTTTGACGTAACGCTCACCACGGCGAAAAAGTCAGCTGCCTTCCCAACACCACCTTGTATAAATTCGCCTTGGCTTGAATCATAGATTTATGTTGGTTTTTGGCTGGCTCGAATAAATTCCAGCCGAGAGGCCCAATTTTCGACCACTTTTTGCAGCAATTGCGGCCGTATGTCAGCAATAACGCGCCGAATATTCTCTTCCAAGGCGTCAATCGTCTCGGGCTTATCTGCGTAGACAAGCGACTTCACATAACCCCACAAAAAATAGTCCAGCGGTGTTAAATCGCCCGATCTTGGAGGCCACGCCACAGGCCCACGACGCGAGATAATGCGCTCACCAAAAGTTTCCTTCAATAAATTGATTGTTTCGTTCGCTGTATGGCATGTAGCACCGTCTTATTGGAACCAAAGGTCGTCCACATCAACATCCTCCAATTCAAGCACGAATAAGTCATTAATCATGGCTCTATAGCGTTCCCCATTGATTGTAACATTATGGCCGGCTTCATTTTTGAAGAAATGTGGACCAATGATTCCCTCTGCCCATAGAGCACACCAAACAGTGACTTTTTGAGAATGTAGCAGCGTCTCAACAATGGCGAGTGGATTATCATTACTCCAAATGCGACAATTTTGTTTATTAACGTACCCATTCAACCAAAAGTGAGCTTCATCGCTGAACAAAATTTTCTTGTGAAAATCGGGATCGGTAGCCATCTCGTTTTGGGCCCATTCACCGAACGTGCGACGCGCTTGATGGGCGTTTGGCTTCAATCCTTCCCCAAAATCTTCCATAAAGTGGATGGGCACACCTCCAATTGGTGCGCGCGATGGCGGATGGACTCATCCGGGTCTTCTTCGATACTCTGCTCCACAGCAGCAATAGCGTCTTCGGTGCGCACTGTACGGCATCTCTGAGGATGCTCATTATCCACTAGAGTAAACTTGGTGCGAAACCGATCCATATTTGCCCGAAATACCGACTGTGCTGTGCGCTTATGAATCGAACCATTATTTTGGTAATAAATTTGCACGATTTGCAAACGTTGTTCTGGAGTAAGTCTGTTCATTATGAAATGGCAAACCAAACTCATGTATAAATCAAGTAACATCTGTCAAAAAGACCAACTCCGAAAAAAGTATTGCCTCATTAAAAACCACACGTCTAAAATAAACACCCTTTACCATAATTTTCAAGGCATGGATTTTTCATTCGGTGTACACTTGCTTACGTACCCAATATTTTTAAGAAACACTTTTAAATACTCGTTTATTTTTACAGCGTTTTCAATTGTAATACTAATTTCCATTTTTTTTTACTTTCAGGTAATTAAATCACAAAGGAAAATAATAATTTTTTATTTAAACCTAAGACGTAAGTAAAAATTGTATTAACCAATGGCGACTATTGGTTGGCGAATTGCATCATCTCTGCTAGAGCAAATTTGTAAGTGTAGCTGTTCTAAGCTTAGCTCGTAAGTTGAGTTTTACAGGAAATATATTTTCTATTTTGCGGTAATGTTAGGAGAACGTGGTTACATTTTTATTGCTTACAATACCATTTTACGCTGTTTTCGTTAAAGTTTCATGTTTCGAAACCGCGTCTGTAGTAATCAGGCATGACTAATGCACGTGTCGCATAATTTAATTTAATTTTTTTTTATTGTTATTTGCTTAGATGTGTTTTGTTGCGTTGCGCGTTCGTCGAGATTTTCTTTTCTGCATACAAAATTCTAATTCTGTTGTTCTTAGTGCCTTAAAATTTCTACTTCGATATGCGGTCAACATTAAGTGCTATAAAACCAACAAAAACACTGGTAAGAAAATGTTACTTTAATTTTATTTCATCATTTCCTAAATTGGACTGGCTAGCTATTACCATTTGTACTAGTGCGTTTTTTGTTTTTGTTTTGGCTTGATCCAAATCACGTTTTGTTAGAGCGGTTGTGGAAAATCACGTTTCTCTTTTACGCATAGATAATTTGTGAATGATTTGAAAGAATAACGCTGCATAGCTAACATGAATGCCATAATTGCCGGTAAAATAGAACAAATCAAAAATTACGTGACTTTAAATGGAATCGATCGAATCACATGCAGGAAAATTTATTTTTGATAATTTTGTATGATTTTGAGTACAAATATGTCGTATTTATACTTCGGTTAGACCTACATTCCTCCAAAATTGAATTGTTCTGCATACATGGATTATAAAGTTTGTGATCTACTTCTTGCATATATTAAATTACAATCTTTAGAGCTCTCTCTTGATATCTTGGAAGTATGTGTATCTGAACATCTGTTTCCATCCATTCCGAAGAAATTCAGGTTGATTTTTCTTTGTATTGGCCCCCGAATAAACAAAACAATGTCAGGAAATTAGACAGTATGCAAAGAGCAGCTCGGTCACAGTGGTATTCATGACAAGCTTAACGAATCAGGGGAACAATCAGATTATATACCTCCAGATTTTATATACAGACAGATTTCAGGAAAAACTTTCAGGTGAAGTTTCCTTCTATACGCGATTGTAGTAGGGGCGGGATATTCCACTGAAGTCTATACTGACTGGTCCAAAATGGACTGCGGTGTGAGTGCGGAGGTGTTTTCTGAGATGTTGAATGTCTCTCGTTCCGACTATCGATCTTTGCTACCATCTTTCAACCGGAAGTGCTGGGAACCAAATCTGACCATAAATACGTATTTTAGTAATAACTTGACTCCAGCGCCACCTGGCGGGTATATTTTTTGCAAATATGTTTCTCTTCTCGTTTTCAATATGTTTTTCAAATATGAACCAAATCGGACCATAAATACGTATTTTAGTAATACCTCGACTCCAGGGCCGCCTGACGAGTCATTTTTTTCATACAAAACGTGTAACTATAAATACAACAAAAAACAATGACTCCCTATCGCGAGTGTTGTCTAGAAGTGGATAAACGACTATTAAGCGATTATCGATCGTCGATGGTATTGTGAATGTCGATTAGTCGTTCAGTTAGCGACTGTGAAGAGTTTTTAATCGGTCGTCATCGCAGTTGAAGGATGAGCTACTAAAAACCAGGGACCGTAATCATTATGAGATCTATCAAAAAAATTGATATTTAATCATTATGTCAAGATTTTAAAATTTGAGATCAGTAATAACAATACATTTCTGAGTTTTATTTTATCACTCAGAAATAAAAATTATATATCGATTTATATTTTTTTGTTCAAAAATAAAACTAATTTTTTGAGTGTTATTTTTCGCTCTAAAATAATATTTTTTTATGATTTTTATTTTCTGATTATTTTTGAGTTTTATTTTTTTGGTCGAATATAAAACTCATTTCTTGAGCGTTATTTTATCTCCGAGAAATAAAAATTAATATTTGATCGAAAAACTCAAAACCTCACACTGCTTTTCTAATAAGTGTTTAGTGGTAAGTATTTTTTGCTGTGCACTCGTCAACATGTTCACTCAAAAATTACAGCAAATTTATCAACCTTATTTTTTCTTAATACATACATATGTGCATATATTAGCATACACATTTATTGTAATTTTTGAGGGCGTATGTTGCCGAGTGCATAGCAAAAAATGTTTACTACTAAAGGCTTTTAAAAACGCTTTGTAGCGTTCTGAGTGTTTCAATCTGCCAGAAAAAAATTAAACTCAAAAATTAATTTTTATATCTGAGAGATAAAATAACGCTCAAGAAATGAGTTTTTTTCGATCAAAAAAAAAAAATAAAACTCAAAAAATAATCGTTATTTTTGAAAAACAAATAAAACTCAAAAAATAATGACCTTTACTGATCAAAAAATAAAACTTGCAAAATAATTAATACTTCAGAGGGAGAAAAACCACTCGAAAAATGAGTATTATTTTTGACCAAAAAAATATAACTCGCTACATGATTATATGTATATTCTGAGCGATTTATAAAAATTAAAAGTGTAATTATTAATTATAATTTTTATATGCATCGTTCAGAAATTTTTAAATCGTATCATATTCCTAAAGGACATGAAAAACATGCACATATATGTACTCGAAATTGTTATACGATATTTGGAAGCTTTTGATTTTTTTCATTGAAAATTTTAAAATAATCATTATTTTCGGTCCCTGCTAAAAACTATTCACATTCGCTAATTGAACGTCTAGTCGACACTCACAATACCATCGCCAATCGGTAATCGCTCAGTAGTCGTTTATCTACTCCTAGTCGACACTCGCAATATGGGGGTGAGTCAAATCGGTCAAGCCATTCTAATGAGATATGGATATATACATTTAATGAAATTTTTTTATTTATAAGATTAGGCTGTTCCGTTACGTACATACATGACGTATGAGTAACATTCTTTCCTGCTCATGTTACTCATACGCCATGCACGTACAGACGTTCTATTACAACTTTTCAGTGATAAATGATTAATCCAATATGAATCCGCCGTTTTGAATTTTTAAAATCTGATTTCAGATTCGTAATCAGCGACCTTAAGAGCCCCCGATTGTAAAGTTGTAAGCGAATCTAATGGATTTAAATTTTTTTTGCGCCATATTAAGCCCGCCATTTTGAATTTTTTATTTTGCCACTTTGCATTTCGAAGTAGATGTAATTACCTAAATTTTAAGCTTTATTAGAACTCTCCATTGAAACCAATTTTAGAGGCGGTAGGTCCCTGGTTGAGGTGCAATGAGGTGTATATATTTACAAAATTTGAGTAATTTTTGAAAATCGTTAATTCAGCAAGAATTTGTGTAACATTTTGTCGTATATCATACATGCAAAATTTTTGTCAAATGTAACACACGACAAACTTTTACAAAAGAAAATCCTTCATAAGCTCAAAAATAATTAACAATTACAATAAAAATAAAATAGTTTAAGAATTTCGTAAACTGGTAACATTCCTGAATCTGTCGTCAGGTCTTTGATAAATTTCAATCACTTACTCACATATTTTCACATTTATGAACTGGTGGCAACGCTCGTCAAAAATATTTTTGAAATAGATGCATCTTCCTGAAAACCTCCGTTTGATACCCATATTTTATTTAACTTTTTAATTAAACTTTCTCGCCTCTCTCTTGTTTGACACCTATATCAAAATATTTCATTTAATTTGTTAGAAAAATTGATTTTGAATTCCTAAACAGATGGCAACTCCCTTCAAAATTTTTATTCTGATATACAGATTTTTTAAACCTCTCTCGCTTGATACCCATATTAAAATATCACACTCAATTTGTGATTTAAATTGATTTTAACTTTTTGATCAGGTGGCAACCCTCTTAAACAATACTTGCGAAATAAACCGTTTTTGAGTCACTTTAGTAGGACATCCATATTGTTGTGATATTTACTTTAGCTTATAAATAAATTGACTTTAACTTTTTAACAGGTAGCAACACTTAAAAAATATTTTCGAAACAAATAGCCTTGAACCCATTTTAATTTCACACCTACATTGTTGTAACATTTTGCTTACCTTTGTAATTAACTCTTAACTTTTGGAAAATGTGGCAACTCTCTTAAAAATATTCTCATATATTCAGGTTACAGTCTATCTGTCTGTTAAATCTCAGAATATTGTGGCGCTTTAGCGTGAAAGAGCTACAAACATACTCACTCCTCACAAACTTTCACATTTATAATATTAGTAGGATTAGTAGGATTTACAATTTTTGAGTAATTTTCGAAAATTGTTAATTTACCACAAATTTGTGTAAAATTTGGTCGTATATGATACATTGCTCCTGCAAAATTTTTGTCAAATGTAACACACGACAAACATTTACAAAAGAAAATCCTTCATAAGCTCAAAAATAATTAACAATAACAATAAAAATTAAATAATTTAAGAGTTTCGTAAACTAGTAA
>JAPVRG010295853.1:15953-27221 GCA_029783565.1 Rhagoletis cerasi
CAAAAGTTCGGTTCGGTTTTGGTTCGGCTTCGGCAAAAAAAGCCGAACTTGGGCCGAACATTAATTATTGAATTATTACCACATGTACACATGCCATAACAAGTTTCTGATGTTATTTTTACAAGAATACTTATGTAAGTATGTTTCTTTCTGAAATTTATGTGATTGAAACTAAAGTATGTAAATTTTTTGCTTTTTTATCAAAAATAATACTACATTTTTTAAAAGTCATTGCTTGTTTATTACTTGGGCCCTTCAAAATGTTCGGTTCGGCTTCGGTTCGGCTTCGGCCGAAATTGGCCGAAGTTCGGTTCGGTTCGGCTTTAAAAATCGAGGTTCGGTCGTTCTCTAATATACATATACATACATACATTCAATCATACAAAATACTAAAGAACCCAGTTTTTTAGACACCAATTGAAGGGCGCACATGGCGTATGAGTGATGCATGTAAAAGGTCGCTTTACAAAAAATATCTATGAATTTTATTTGAGGTTTTGAATGAATAAGTAAAAGGCGGATTGTTGATTTTTGTTTTTCTTATTTTCCGCTTCTGTTATATTATTTATTTTCATGTTCCCTTTTGTTAGCAGCGCACGTTTTTGGATGGCAACGAATATAAGGTCATTTCAGTTGAATCGCATATATGCTCCTGCATATATTTTACATATGTACATAAGTAAGTTTCTATATATTTATGGTTCACTTGGTCTTTTATCAGTGTTCCATTTGAGCTGCCTTTTTTCGATTAAAGCGTTTGTTGATATTGCATTACTTTTATGATGCGCTGTGCTAGTTTATATACATATGTATATGTATGTGCTGAACAAAGATGGTTTTGTTTAGTATGTAATAGGTACGTATGTACATTAGAGTGGTACAAAACAAGTAAAGTCCGAATTTTAATGCTAGCACCCGTGGGCTGTTCTATATCGAAAAAAAACACATTTTATTTGGCTTTAAAAAATTAAAGGGTATAGCGCACACACCTGTGTTATTTTTTCTTCTCCCCTCCAGATATATGTATATTAGAGTGGTCCAAAAATACATAGAAAAAAGGAAAGTCGGAATTTGAATCCTGGCACCCCCTAGGATTCCTCTATATCGAAAAAAATGTACACCTGTTTTTTTTCTTGAATCAAAAAATATTTAGAGGGTGCTCAAAGCGCTCAAATTTTCACATGTATTTTATATGGGAAAAAATTAACTTTTCGTATAAATGATATAGAATCCTTAAAAATCAAAATTTTTCAATCGGCCAACCCTGCTTCTCTGCAGAAGACTTCAAAGAATAATACCCAGGAGTTCATTTAACCATTTTTTAAGGCTAACTATTTTTAATGGGTCTCTCAAAAGCTCCAAAAAATGCAATATGGAACTAAAAAAAATTGTTAATATTAAAAACTGGTTATATAAGCAACTGGGTATTATTTTGTGAAGTGAAGGGAAAAAAAGTTTTCCGATTTGAAAAATATTGATTTTCAGGGATTCTATACGATTTCTACGAAAATTTGTTTTTCCCCCATATTAAATGTATGGGAAATTTGAAGCGCTTTGAGCCACCCTAAATGTTTTTTGATTTAAGAAAAAAAACAGGTGTACATTTTTTTCGATATAGAAGAATCCTAGGGGGTGCCAGGATTCAAATTCCGACTTTACTTTTTTCTATGTATTTTTGGACCACTCTAATATACATATATCTGGAGGGGAGAAGAAAAAATAACACAGGTGTGTGCGTTATACCCTTTAATTTTTTAAAGCCAAAAAAAAAATGTGTTTTCCAAAGAAATAGATACTCTGCTCTACTCATAAAAATGCCTCGCTATTAAATTAAAGATTTACGTGCAATTGGGATTACTTCCGTTTCTTCACTGAATCTCGCACAAGAGCCAAAGAGAAGGGATATTCCAAGGCTGCTATAGAGGCAAACTCCAACCCGATCCGTGACTATACATTTTTAGAGGAGACCTATCACCTGTTAGGCCGCAAAGGAAACTGCCATAGACATAACGCTTGGATCAAAGCTATCCACTAGAATTGATCATACTTAAGTAAAACACCAAGACCGTAACATTGATGGAATCTAAAGACAATGCTGCTCGGGTAAAAAGTCGACTGAAGCTCAACAAAAATGTGTCACAGAGACCTATGAAATACTCAACGCCCACGGTGCAGCGGAAGAAGTACACTTACTTATAAAACACTCTGTAGACTTCGGCAGAAAATGCTGTAAAGTCCCAACTAAATGTCAAACATCGGTGTAACAACAACAGATAAAAGAAAAAATCTTGCTAATCTCTTAGAGAGTTCTTTTTCTTTTATTTTTTTTTCGAAGTTGTGAATTTCAGGATACGGACACGGATTTTGATAGAGAAAACAATGTACTCGGGAGAAAAAGAAAGCCAGGTGGCATAAATCAAGGCAGGACATAAATATTTTTCAAGTTAAAAACCGGCCATAATTTTTTAAAAGAAGGACATACATTTTTGGTAAATTAAATAACGGAAGTAATTTTATGGTAATTTAGAAGATGGATATAAGTCTTTGTTAAGCTTAAAGAGAACATGCCCACATATGTTTTTGATCATTTCGGTACATGAAAAAAGAGAATAAATATTTGGTCATTAAATATTAGATATTAATTTTGGTAAATTAAAAAATGGAAATAATTGATTGCCAACAGCCAGCAGATAACACTAGTTTACACGAAAAATTAACCTTTGTAGAAAACTACTTTCTAGGCTCACTTTGGGTCGCAGAATGTGAAAACAAACCCCATTTTTTTTTTCAAAGAAGCGTTTTCGAGATTTTTTGAAAACGTGTTTTTTTGTACCTTTCGCAGTTATTTGTCAATATCTTTTGCGGGCAACCTACCGTTCGAAAGGTATTGATGCGCCCCTTGCAAAAATATATAACTTGTATAGATTTAAATACAAATTATTAGCGTTACTAGCGACCAAAATCGAAAAAAGTGGAATTTTTATTCATTTTTGAAAAGTACACATTTTTAGATGCTTATTTTTAATTACAAAAATTTTGTTTAAATTTTTTTTTTCAAATTTGGGTAAAAGATAAACTATTGCAATAAATTTTGAGGCTAAGGTCATCCACATCGGATAATAAATGTAGATGTAATGGGGCACTGAGTAAAAATTCTAACTTTATATTTTTCACAAAATCACACTTTTGGTCAGAAATTAATTTTTTTTTATTTTTTTTTAATTTTTTTTATTTTTTTATTTTTTTTTTATTACTCCTGGATGCGAATTCAAAAAGACTCTACCCAACACAAACTAAAAAATTCAGAGAAAAAGCGTCGATTAGATGATTTTTTCAAAGGATACTGACAAATAACTGCGAAAGGTACCAAAAAAAAATCTCGAAAACGCTTCTTTGAAAAAAAGAATGGATTTTGTTTTCGTATTTAGCGACCCAAAATGAGCTTAGAAAACATTTTTTTTTCTTAGGTTAACGCAATTACGTCAAAATTTGTCGACTAGTGTAATTTGTTGGTAATTTATAAATAGGACATACATTTTTGGTAATCTTAAAAAAGAATATACATATATATTTTTCGGACATTTTGGTACATAAAAAACTGATAATAAATTTTTGGGCATTTAAGATTGGACATTCAATAATAATAATATTTTGTGTTTGGCCGAGTTGCTTCTCCAAATTATAGTGTGCGTCTTGATGCTGTTACACAAATGAAGGTACATAAAGTTTTACGCCGCCTCCGAACAGCACATGTATTTTATGAGAAGCCTTTTCAAGGCAGAAATACACTCGGAGATTGGCCATTGCTCTACTTTGAAACGAATTTCCGTCATCCCTTTTCAAGTTTGGTTTGGAGACAAACCGGTTTAGGCGCTGTGCCATCTTCAGTGTCATTTTTCGTTAGTTTGCCATTGCCTTTCGAGGAGTGACATCTGTTAATAAAAAACTTGTTCAGTAATTTTTTGGGATGGTTCTTTGACCAGAGATCGAACCCAGGCCGTACAAAGTGGTAGAACGCACCTCTAGCCACTCAGCTACAGTGGCCGCCTGGGCATTCCTTTTAGGTAAATTATAAAATGGAAATAATTTTTTGTCACTTTAAAGCTGGACATAAGTTTTCGGTTATTTAAAAATTAAAATACCGAGCAAGAATTTTGGCTGGACTCATCAACTAAACTTGAAGCACCGCTTCGAACTCAAATGTCAGCATAACTTTATCTCGCTATGAAGTAAGTAGCGCGCGCCTAAAGTACCAAATGACTGACAATGACTAGGCAACAACAGAAACCGCAGCCATTTAAAAGCTTTTTGACAAAAAGCCAAGTGCATTAAGCGAACAATGCCAATGGATAACATCGGGGAAATAACAGTAATAACTGTTATAAAAACTGTAACAAAATGTATGACAGCAGAAGGCTGAAATTTGAAGCCCAAACCATACACAACAGCACCTCACAACAGTTGCCCAAACGATAGTGGAGTCACTGCGCTGCCAATTCGCTTTTTTACATCGACCATTTTTGCCAGCTTGCTGATGTTCACAGTCGATCTATGCATTTTTGGCGGCTGCCACAGCATAATGTTCCTCCTCCTGTTTTGTATTTATATGGCTTTTAACATTTCAACATTTTACCACATTTTTATATACGAGCAATCAGTGTCAGAAAATGGCCATCGCCAAAACTGAGCTGCACAGCAAATTTGTAGCCAGCAACTATCAACGTCGCTTGCGCGCATCATACACTTTACACTAATGGCATTTGTTTTTGTTTTTTTTTTTTGCTCGCTACTCACACACTTCTTTGTGTGCAAGTGTGCGTGCTCTCCGATTTTGGTTTGATTGTCTCAGGAAAATGGTCATATTTTTGGCTCTTCACACAAAGTTTATGATTTCGTTAGCCCTTTGTGTCGAGTCAAAAAGTTAAAAATAGCATCGCACAGATAAGAAATAAAAATGCATCAGCAGCAAATGCGCAAATGGCACAGGCACACGCATACACGAACGCAAGCACACATAAAAACACACAGCCGCACACACATACATACATATGCATGGTATCGTGTAAATAACCAGCGTCATATGGCAGTTTAGCATTGCCACTTGTACCATTCAGGTTTCTCTACAAGCATACATATTTATGTGTATGAATGTATATGTATGCATGTATGTACTTCACTTCAGCAACCAAATTATTGCCCAGAAATAAATGTCAGCTGCCGTCACGAGGAAAACTTTTCGCATTGCCAATTTTTCTGGCGCACTCGACAATGAGTTGTCGAATTTACGACACGCAATCTAGTTTGGAAACATAAATATTCAAAATTTTTAAATATACAAAGTGGCTGCTTTGCGAAAAGTTAAGATGGAATGAAATAAAAAACTCAATGGGGTAGACACTGCGTATGAGTTATGTTTTACTGGAATATTTTGTTAGTCATTAGACTGCGAATTTTTATGCAAAAAACATAAAAATCTTTTTATAGGTGTTTCATTGGTTTACAACTATATTTTCACATCCCAAAACGAATTGCGGCCGCTGTGGTGTAGTGGTAAGCAGTGCGCGCTTCCATTCCGCATGGCCTGGGTTCAAGCCCTGGTCAAAGCAACATTGCAAACAAATTTGGAAAAAAGTTTTTGTTTTAAAAGCGGTCGCCACTCGGCAGGCAATGGCAAACCTCCGAGCGCTTCTCATAAAAATGCAATCGCCGTTCGGAGCCGGCGTTGAACTGTAGGTCCCTCCCCTTTGTGTGACAACATCAAGGCGCACGCCACAAATCGGAGGAGAAACTCGGCCAAACAGTAACATATGTGTAAGCGCCAATCTATTATTATTATTATTATTAAATCGACTTTTCTGCAATATGCAAGTTATACGCAAATCAAAAAAAAAATTCCCTTACAAATAAATTACAAATTTATGAAAACAAGGTACAAAATATGGTAACTTAGGTGAACAATAATCTACTATATTTAAAGTTACGAATTGCCGAAATCTCTATTTGACAGCGCTTTGTAGGCTTCTGACAAAGAGGTATGTTTCCGTGCTAAATGAACTCACGCTAATTGTTACAAACTGTTTTAAACAAAATTTTGCTTAACTAATACTGCTGGAAGCATGGACATACTTATAAATAAATATCTTAGTTTAAAAATTAAAATATCTGGAAAAATATCTCGAAAGCGAGGTTCCTTTTTGAAATTGCACCAATTTTAGCCGACACTATCTGCCCACATGGTCCAAGCGTAGCGTGCAGTCCTTCAAATGTCCTCGTTACCATGACTAAGCAATCTGCCACAGGGACTCCTCGAAACTCTAATTTTTTTAAGCAATTTGACAAGCTTCCAAATTTTGCTTTAGTGTAAACAAAATCCTTAATCAGCATTTCAGATTACAATATCTCTTACGCTGAAGCAATAATAGAGCTTTCCTCAGCGTTCAGAGCCCTGACCACCTAAATATAAATTTTAATCCAACTTAATTTTTAAGTTTTATTTATTTTTTGATGAAACCTTTTCAATTTTTTGCAAGTTGTTGGCATAAAAACAGCTGTTTCCAACCAAGTACCCCATTGCGTTAATATTGATTCTGGTGTTAGTGGAGTATTCGTTAGTATTTCTCTATATTTTTCAATTCTAAGCTGGGCTTTTAAAAATACTTGTTTCATCGAAAAAATTAATTTATTCACTTTGGAAAATTACTGCCGAATTTGCTCCACCGCGCGATTTATGTCATGTGCAAGACGCGTTAAATGAATAACGTTTGGATAAAAAAAAAATTTTAAAGTTCACCAGCCTTTAGCTTGTATGCTGCAACATCTGTTATCAGCAACAAAAAATTTTCGTCATTGTCGCCATTTGACCATAGAATCCTTAACGCTTGTTGACGAGTCTAGCGCTGGCATCAGCATTGCTTTTCTCCAACTGCCTTCTGGCCAACAAATGTGGAGTTGTTGGATACTCTACTTTACATAACTTAGCAACTACTAAATTTGCAGTAAAGCGTCCATGTCTATCCGTTGTTTCGTCAATATAAATATATATAATAGCTCTCAGAGGTATTATCTCTGATTTTTTCTTTGGGCAATCTGTAGGAGTCGTCTAAATAATTCTTTCGAAGCGTAGACTCATTTGGAATAGTTTGACTCATATATTTTTGGAGAAAGTCTCTCCTTGTTTCGATGTCTATACTTTGCCAGGACAGTTTAATCGCTATCATCGCTTTACACATCTATATAAAATTGGCTCTTTTTAGTTTGCGCCGAGGTTGAGTCATTTTGCGCAATTTTACATCAGCTTGCGATTAAAATATTGCACATACTAAAAATACCTTTTTATAAAAAACTTCAAAAGATACGGTCTCGCCATCAAAAACTAGATTTGGTTCTTTAATATTCTCAGCCCAATTCCTAATTCTGACGTTGATGGTGGTGTTTGTGCTGCCTTCTAGGTAGTGATGCGTGTGCCAAGACGCGCCGACTCTTTAGGTATTGCCACCAGGTACATTGTACTGTCCTCATTCACCGACGATTTCATCTGCATACGCCAGCAGCATCGCTCTTCTGCTATAAAGGGTGTCCCAGAAGTCGACGTCAAGCTGGAAATGGGTAACAGGCCAGGACAAAGTGGCGTCACTCTCTGTCTCGTTCACACTTCGTAAAATGACTCTCTCCGACACACTCAAACTAGAATTACCTTAAAAGTTGCGTCTTCAAGGAAAGCCTTGGGTACACTACGATCGTTTGAATTGTCCATAATTTAAGAAACAGCAAGTGTCTTACCATTTTGGAATCCTTATTAAATACGCCAACTTTCCAAGTTACTTATCAAACTAGTGTAGTTTATTTTTTTTTCAGTGCAGTCAATTAAAATTGGGCGAAGCATTAAATTTCAAAATTGTTTTGTGCAAAAAGTGTAATTTTCTTTCAAGCTAGGACAGTTGGCTATAAATTTTAGACGACAATTTACAGAAGCATTACTCTGAATTACATAATAGAAAAAAGTAGAAATTTATAGTAACGGGAATTAATAAACCATCGCAGGTTATAGATTTTTTCGTTTTTTTTTTGAACGCCTATAATTTTAAAAATAAAAGATATAGATTTTTTTTTATATTTTTGTGATAACTATCTCCGACTTGACGTCGACTTATGGGACAACCTGTATATGGTACCACAGCGATCCAAATTGGCAGCTCTTATTAAGCTTTCCAGCATCAGATTGAAAAAGCCGCACGACATTGAGTAGCCTTCCCTAAATCCTCGGTTGGTCTCAAATTGCACGTAGAGGTCCTTCCCAATTGGAGCGGTGTTGAAGATTGCGCTCAACGTCACTCTTCACAGCCGTATTAGTTTTTCGGGGATCCTAAATTGTGGCATGGCGTCGCACAGGCAGCTCCTCTTCGTTTTTTTAAAAACGGTTTCAAAATCGATCAAAGAATGGTGTGTGTCATTTGGTGTGTATAATTTTCGATTTTCTTATTTAATGTCTTCTCCAGGATTTGACGTGCTGTGAAAATCAAGTCATTGACTTACCAGGTCAGAAGCCACACTGATAAGCTCCAGTCAGTTGGTTCATGAAGGGCTTCCGCATTTCACACAGTAACGTCGGCAAGACCTTTTAAGCGATATTTAACCTTATTCCGCGATAATTGGCGCAAACGGCGGCATCTCCCTTCTTCTGGATTGGACAAACCACACTGAGATTCGGGCATGTATTCATTAGACCCAATTCTTTGTAACCGCTGGTACATATGTCAGACCAGCTCGCCGGCTTCTAACAGTACAGTCAGTATATCGTAGACTCCAGGGGAATTGTTGTTTTTAAGTCGTCTTACTGCTGTTCTCACCTCCTCTTGGCCAATTGAAGGAACGTGAGCTTCGTCCCTATACATTGGTTCGGGTTCTTCTTCATAAAACACCCCAGCTGTGTTGTCATCTATTCCCAGATTTCCATATTTATCTTTGCAGGAGCTAGCTCCGGTTTTAAAACCATTTGGTTGCTGGCTTATTTGCTGAAAGCAATCTCGAGCCGCATTCCTGCGCTCACACGAGAGGCAGACTCCTTGCATTCCCATCCAAAACGTCTCTGGCACCCGCTTTTTCTCGGTATCGCTCAATTGTAGCGCAAGTCGCCACTGGCTGCAGCGTAGCTTTGTTTGGCGATTAAACGAAAATGCGTTATTTTTGCAGTTAGGGCTCAATATTTTTCGATTCGTTTCCCATTTATGCTTTTGTTCTTATTTGATTTATTTTCATTTTATTTCTGTTTTTTTTTATTGTACCAAAAAACTTAAACAGAGCAAATAAGAGAATTATTACTGCATTGCAACACTCCGCAGACTTTAACTCGTTGGGTAGAAGTCAATAATTTAATATTTAGAATGTCAAACAACACAAATGAAAATTTTAGCAAAAAAATATGTAACTATAACAATGACAAACTGGCACATTGAAAATATTTAAAAAAAAAACAGCATGTACATATTGTTACATTTATTATTAATTTGTTGATATTAACTGAGCGCATCAAGAGATTTACATTGATGCAAATTTTACTTTTATAAAACTTTTTACACTTTTTTCCCTCGAATGATTGTTTTTATATAACACAGGTTGATTTTAATTGCATGTGTATACAGACAACGCCTGATACATATGTATGTGTGCGTAAATTTCATAACAGCCACAATAAATGTGGCAATTAAATAACGAAAATGTGGGCAACCATACAATACAAATACAAATAAACAAAAATATATATCTACACAAAAAATATAAATGAAAGCAATGTCCGTGTGAAAAAAAAATATACTCTTGGGTAACAACTTTTATGCAGAAATTCGACCAAAGGTGACAAGTTCTGATGATGTTGTGGAAAAGCTCACAAACACTGAAAATCTGTGGCATGTTTTCATATGTATGTGGAATCGTATCCATAATGAATTTGCATGAAAAAATAAAAAAAAATATTTACCTTAATGCATGGATGTACATTAGTGCGGATCGGTCCCCATACAAAAAAAAAAAAGTTTTTCCAGTCCACCCCTAGGATTAAAGATATTTTGAAGGCGATCGCAAAAAAAATTTTTTTTTTTTGCCACCTCCCCCTCCCCTGATGGGCTATTTACTTTTTTTGACACTACGTCGCCATTTTAAATCCGATTTTAATGAGCCGTACACCGTTGTTCATGGCTTGGAAGCCGCCACAATTCTTAAGAAAATTAAGAAAAAGTTTCACAGAATTTAAAGGCCTTTTCGACAGACTAAAAAAAATTGGAATTTAGGTATGATGTGAAACGCGATACCGACAGTCACTACTAGAATTTGAACTCGGAGTAAAAAATGATTAAGGTAAGAATTGTGGCGGCTTCCAAGCCATGAACAACGGTGTACGGCTCATTAAAATCGGATTTAAAATGGCCCATCGGGGGGGGAGGGCAAAAAAAAAAATTTTTTTTCCGATCGCCTTCAAAATATCTTTAATCCTAGGGGTGGACTGGAACAACTTTTTTTGTCGATCCACCCTAATGTACATACATGTGTAGGTATGTAGGCATGCACTATAAAGTGAGTATTTTCAATTAGAGAATCATGAAGTAACTGTTCTACAATATTGAATACACATGTATGCAGCTATCACTTGTCAAATAGAAGACATACACAGTAGACCTTAAATATGCCGGTATATGCGATGATTTAATTTTAACATTTTCAATTTACATACAGCAAATTGTTCTAAAAATAGTTCTCAATAATAAGATGCCGAACAAAATATCTAAAATATTTATAGTAAAAGGTACTTAGCAAGCAATTCATTCAAAGAATGTGTGCGTATGAATGCTGTGTGAGTACTAGGGTATTCGAATATTCGACTTTTTTAAAACCGGGTTTCGAATTATTCGAAAAATGGCAATTTGAAAAAACCGGTTTATAGTTTTTAAGTTAGGAGAAACCCGGTAAACCGGATTTTTTGAGTAATTGGCAGCCTCATAACACCTTACATAAATAAAATTATCCACGGTCAGCTGAAAAAGCGAAAATAGCAAAAGTTAAACTGTTTACTTAAAAACAATATAAATACAAAACAGATTCAAATTATTAAGTTTAAAACAAAAAAGGAAATTGAGATCTCTAAGTAAGAAAAAAGTACATGTAACTAAATAATGTTATTTCTATGAAAGTAATATTTTAAAAATAAAATGCAGTTTAAATGTTTTGCAGTCAATCTATTTTTTCTTTGGTTTTTATAAAACTTGATATTTTTCTAAA
>JAPVRG010295867.1:0-12759 GCA_029783565.1 Rhagoletis cerasi
ACTCAGTTCGCAGTGATTCAAAACGGGCGCATAAACCAAATTTCAATACACTTTTGAATTTCAAAGCGTATTGAAATTGGTTTATGCATCCGTTTTGAATCACTGCGAACTGAGTCAAAGCGCGGTATAAACATGGTATATGTAAATAAGGAAGAAAATGCGAGATGCCGTCAGCAAAAAAATTTCAAAAATCAACGTTATTTTTTGGACACTTTAAACTAGAAAATTGTCGAATTTTTGTTGAATTTTTCAAATGTTTGCATAGAGTTAGAAATTTTGAATTTTTCGCCGCAATACACAGTTTTTGATCCGAAAAGAGATACGAGCGTTACTCATACGCCATGGCATGCGAACAACTTAGGCAAACAGCAAGTAATCAAGTGCATGCCCTCTGGCGTTGAATTTTGTAATACGATTTTTATAGTAATGCACTCAAATAGAACACCGATCCCAAGTCTGGTTACTTGCTAGCCTAAATTACTCACATACCATGGCGTATGAGTTATCTAAGAACAACGACACTTGAGGCAATGAGAGCCAGAGTAGTGTAACTACATTTTTTAACAAAATTGAAATATTGCAGACAAAGCATTGTTTAAAAGGTATTGCTTATTACGAGATTAACCACATTTTAGTTTTCTCATTATGTAATGCCTAACATCAGATAGCTATAATAAATGTATTGGATTTTATGAACAAAGGCAAAAATAACAGGTTATTTTATTACCTCATCATGTTTACTATTTTTGTAGATAGGCTACTCTGGCTTTCATGGCCTCATTTAGTCTGCTTGAAATATAAATTTCAAGTCACTGTAACACTTTTGTTTATTAATTTATTTTTACGCATCCAAGGCATAAATTAGTTGTATGAAGAGTGAGGTTCTATAGAGTGGAAAATTAGTAATGAGAATTAAGTAGGCTAAAAGCAAAATGAAGAATACTAAAAAATATATATACAACGTTATAAGACACTTTGAATTTGAGTCATAAACAAATAAATAAAGAAGTTAAACAGAAATCTATATTTTGGCTGTTTTTAGAACTCGCCAAGGACGAAAATGTTTATGACCCCAGAATTCGCTCAAAGTATGCTTTCAAGCTAGGTCGGTAATTGCAAGCTTTCTTTCTGTATGGGGATCAACTCAACCTAGTATATCTACAGGCGCCAAAGATAATATAGATATTTTTTGATACAAAATTTTTTTTGTTTCGCTAGCGAAATGATGCTATACGAACTGAAATGCAATCGAAACATTTGCATTTTCCTAACCCGAGAAAATTATTGAAAAGTTTTGAAATCGGGCAATAACAACGCCCACCTCCCATATAACGGTAATTTGCAGAAATACAAAAAATTCGATATTTTAGTAACAACTGAAGTTAATTTACTCAAAATTGACAGTTGCAATGATATATTAACGAGTAATAAGAATATTATCAATTTTTGAAAAATAGGCGTAGCCACGCCTACTTATGGATTTATATGTTTATCTCGGTAACCACTTTATCAATTTCTACCAAACTTGGCACAAGTGTTAATCTTGGTCCAGCATAGGAAATGGTTGAAAATTTTTCAAATCAGACAATAACCACGCCCACTTTCCATGTAACGGCAATTTACAGAAATACGAAGTCTTTGATAAATCGGTAACTACTGAAGCTAATTTACTCAAAATTTATGTTTCCAATAATTCCTTCACAAGAAGTACGATTATAACAAATTTTTGTGAAAATGGGCGTGGTACAGCCCACTTATGACTACATATGTGTATCTCGGTAACCAAGGTATCGATTTCTAGCAAACACAGCTAAATTATTTTTTTAAAGCTAACTGAGCATATTATCGCTAATTTTTGAAAAAGGAAAAACCCCACCCCTGTTTACCACGTAACGGTAGGTTTCAGAATCATGAATAAAATTATATTTAATACGTGCGCCGGGAATTTAATGTTCGGTTTCACCCGCACTTAGACTTCTTTACTTGTTATTGGTTCGGGTGCTGATCACCACAATTTATAACTCATTAATGGCGCGAAATTTTGGGAGAAAATTAGACTGTTTCTTTGTCCCGAAATTTGAAAATTTAAAAAACAATGCTCAACTCTGCCAATTTCCTTGGCGCAAAAGTTATATGATAAACCCGGAACCTTGGGGAATTACCGAAAAGAAAAATTGCATGCTTATTATGCATGTGAAGTTGGCATACGGTATGACGCAAAACGAAAAAAAAGTTGTCCTGAGTAGTCTTCCAATAGTTCTAGAGTCCTTGAAAAGGAAAAAGAAGTTCTGGATATTTTGACAAAAGAAATTGCACTAAAAATTGTGTATTCCAAATTCACGCAGCATACGACATGTGTCAAAAAGGCAAATAAAAAATTGTTCTGAGCAGCTTTTCAATAGTTCTAGAGTTCCTGAAAAGGAAAAAAAAAAGTTCTGGAAAATTACGCCTAAAAAACACTTTTTTCAAAAAAGTGAAAAAAGTTAAATTTTTGAAAAAATAATGCCAACTTCACAGGCATATGCTTATTTTCATTTCCAATCTCAAATTTTTTCGTGCGAAAACTTTTAAACTCACGGCTTTAAAATTTTCCATACAACGATATGGCAACTGTAATGTTAGAATGTTTTATTTTTTTGTTAATGAGGTTCCGAAGTTTCAAAAGTGGTGATTTTGACACACCCGACTAGGACAGCGAATGAAGGCCATCAACGTTTATAGACGTCGTATTGGGGGCAGTTTTGACAGAAACCGCTTGCTAAACTCATGAGGAACTTTCAGCAATATCAGGCGTGACTCAACAAGACATTTGATTGCTGTAGTCCTGAAAGGCGGAAACTGGTCGCCTCATGAACTTAAACCAAGAGATATGGCACGGCGTGTCACTGTTTCCGAAATTTTCCGTCAACGGTACAAAGCAAAGTCGTTTTTGCAATGTAGCCAGAGCGCAAGAAGGCGTATGTTGAGCACGGCGACCCCGAACCATCGACGCCAAAGCCAAATATCCATGGCTGCAAAGTAGTGCTTTGCATTTGGTGGTACCGGAAGGGAATCCTGTAGCATGAGCCTCTGAAAAGTGGACAGGCGATCGACAGACAACAACTGAAGCGATTGAAGCAATCCGCATATCGCTTAAGTGGTCAAAACTTAACGCGATGGTAATGGATGAGGAGTTCTAACTCACCCGCCTTATAGCCCAGACCTTGCGCCATTAGACTGCCATTTGCTCCGGTCGATGCAGAACGCCCTTACAGGAGTACTTAGCATGCTTTATTTTTTTGTTAATGAGCTTAATTTCCTAGTACCATTTTTTTTTAACAATTTTTTCTTCAATATTCCTAAGCTTTAAAAGCCATAAGAGTTAAGTGTATATTTTGTTTATTAGCTAGTCGGTCGCTTAGAAGAGTGCTCAATGTAATTGAAACGAATTTTACTTGTAAATAAAGAGCATAAATATACACTGGAAGTATTACTTAGTATATGTAGTCATTTATGTATTATCTATGCTAATACCTAAAAATACTTGTAACATTCTTATCCTTTTGTTTTTCATGTAATATTTCTAATTTGTTTCTAACAGCTGCCTTTGGCGCTTTTTATTTGTGGATATGAAAAAACTAGAAATTTAAAGTAAAAGAAAAATAAAAAGGGAAAAGTTTTTTAGAAGCAAGTCTTCTATATACAAGTAAGTAAGTATACTACATATATACATATGTTATGCCTAAACATATGACGCCAGGAATGTGAGACAGCATATTCTTATAGTTAAGTAAAGTACATAAACATAAAAAAAAATTCAATGCAAAGCTGTTGAGTAGAGGAATTTAATTTTAAATAGCAAATCGAATTATTGTAAAACATTTAAATAGGAGCACACACATACACACACCCATACATTGCATACTAGATGCAGGCAAAGAAAACTAGAATTAAAATGAAATTTCTGTAAATGCATAAGCTTATACACAAACACATACATACTCGTACTATATATGTAAGAATATAGGTAAAATTGTATAGTGAACCATATGCAAAGCATCAATTTAAAATCAAAGGGAAAATTCTGCGCGCTCAAATACACATACAAACACATTAATATATATACATACGTACATAGCATAATATTATAGGGCGAAGGCAAATATTTGCAAAATACATAGAAATCAACTCCTAGAATTAAGTGCAAAGCAAAAATGAATTGAAATAAAATGACGGACAGGCATGTAATCATATAAACTCAACAGCAACAAAAACAAGCTGAAGAAGCGAAGAGAAAATTTAAAAATATGTAAATTGCAATGATTTAAATAAATGGAAATAAATTACAAAAAAAAATGCTCAATAAAAGTAAGAAATTGAATAAATTAATTTAATGAAAGGGTAATTCAATGAATAAAGGGAATGTAACACTGTAAAAATGTATGGAATGCACTTGAGTGGGTTAATGCAATTGGGGGGAAAAAAACGCTAGTGCGAATTCAGTTGTGGTCAAATGCATGCTGCCGCGCACAAACACATGCACATACGCCACTTGTGATATGCACAAATAAAAACATTAGCAAAGCAAAGTGGCAAATGAGTAGGTAAGTACATATGTATGTGGTACGCTGCGTATACGTAACATGAAATGCGAGGTTCATATTACAAATGGCAAACACATACGAACGAGAAAAACCCAATGTTCTTTTTTTTTGCCTAACAGTAAATTTAATTTGCGTCACTATCATGCTTGGCTTTTATTATTTTACCAATTTCTTTCTCATTTTTTCCCCCTTTCTTTATTTGATTTTAACTCACTCACCAACAACTAAAGAATTTAATTGGAAAATTGCGTTTCGTTTATTACGCAATTAACAATTTTATGCAAAAAAATTGGCATTTCAATGGCGCGTTATGCAAAGCCAAAAAAAAAAATAAATATTTGCATAGAAAAACCACAAGCTCGTTGCGCACAAGCATTTTTAAAGAATCGCAAACTATTTTAAATATATTATTTTTTTTACGCTGAGCACCGAAAGCTGATAACGTTGAGGCTAATGAAAATCACCTTTTATATTCGTTACAAAAGTGTGAAACGAGAAAAACTAACTGATGCGTTAATGTCAATTTAGTGCGAAAAAGGTCGAAGGGTCGTAAAAAAAGGTGCTGCAAAGAAGACCCAAAAAATTGTTTGTAGTTTTTGGCTGAAGTGCTAATGGAAGGTTGTCTGCTTGAAATGAATTTGTGGTATTTTTGCACTGGAAGTTTTTCAAAGCACAGCATATCAGTTTTGCACAAAAATTCCATCAATTCATAGATATTCCTTTGAATAGCTTAAATTATAAAAAGAATATAAATGGAGGTGTAACCTTCGTTCGTTATTTCTGTTTAAAAGCTATTTCAGTCCTCTTTCATTTCTTTAGTATCCAGAAAGGACTTTTATTTCGAAATCAAAAAATATTTGGTCAAGTTTAACTGTTGGAAAGAATAACTGTTATTTTCGGTGCCTGCTTATAACCGTTTTTCAATCGAAGTTTGGCATAACTTGAAGTCAGATCAAACCTTTTGGAATTAGAGGTGGAAAAGTTTTTTTTTCGTTTTTGCTTTGTTTGGTGTGTTTGAAATGCCACGGATCTGTTAGTTATATTTAAAGTTATGGGAAAGCTCAATAAAATCTTCAGCATAAATCCGAAAGAAACTGTTCTTGTACCATTCTAAAGAAGCAGAAACCCCGACGCTGGCGGAGTTTAACACCTTCCATTAACACTTTATAAATGATTGCAAGTATGTTGAAAACTTCAACTAGTTAGATAAGCACATCTAAAAATAATTTAAAAAATGTCCAAAACGCACACCTCTCAGCAGTTAATGGCAAATCTCTCTATATAACGCTGTTGTAAAAAAGCTTCTCATAAAAACCTATTTGCCCTCCCCCCTTGAGTCGGCTTAGAATAATAGGACCCGCGCACACAGCAAATCGGAGGAGAAACTCGGCTCAGCAAAAGTGTGGTCGCCAAATATTTCTTTTTCCATTAAGAAAGACAACAGTAAAGTAAACAACGCCTTAGCATTCTCAAACCGAGGAACCTTTTACTAAAGTCACTATGCACGTGTCTTAATATTAATATAAGCTTATCCGCCGACTGAGGACAGAAATAAAACTGCACATAGAGGGAGAACGTTGCAATGCTCATTGACCGTAAGTAAAACTTATTTTTAAGCTCCTGCAAAAATTTCGAAAAAATAACTAAAGTTTCCAAAAAAAAGTCGACAAGTAACGGAAAACAAAACTCGAAAAATTCAGAGAGTTCCCAAAAATCCAAACAGGTGAAAACCAAAATGAGAAGAATCCCAAAAACTCCTCAAAAAAAACTCGAAAATCCAGAAAAAATACCAAACTATTATGCAAAAACCAAAAATAAAAACATCAAGAATGTCAGAAAGTACCAAAAAGATTTCAAAAAGTCTCCAAAAAAATTCCCAAATGTCCTGAAAGATCCCGAAACATAGATCACGATAAATCCCAGAGTTTTCCAAAAAAAAAACCCCACCAAATCTCAAGAGGTCCCGAAAAATATAACTCGAAGAATACCGAAAACTTATTGAAAAAAGCCCAAAAAAGTACCAATATGCCCAGTAGCAATGTACGATAATCCCGAAAAATACCGAAGAAATTCCAAAACGTCTCAAAAAAATCCCAATAGTCCCAAGAATAACGAAAAATAAAACACGTAGAACCCTGAAGGGTTCCCGAAAAATCGCGAAAAATCCCGAAGTCTCGAAGAAATAGCTAAAGGTCCCAAGGACTCCCAATAGATCGCGAAAAAAACTACGAAGTGTTCCGAAAAAACGACTTTAAATCTCGAATGAAAAGTTCCGCAAATTAGTAAGAACTCCAAGATTGACCAAATCTCAAGAAGTCCCGAAACATAAAACACAAGTAACAAGTAAAAATAACTCTGAGAAGTACCGGAAAAATCGCGCCAAATTCCAGAAGGTCACGAAAAATCTGAAAAAATTAAACATGAAGATTCCCGAAATGTCTCGAGATAATCCCAAAAAGATCCATTAATTTTCCGAAAAACTCCCAAAATATTCTAAAAAAGAACCACTTTGATCGCGAAATCCCTACTCCTCTGTGAACAAGTTTGTGGGGTCAACGAATCTGAACAGTTGTTTTATGTTCAACTTTGCCGATGTCGTATTCTGCATGGAGTAGGCCAGAATAAGTTCCTGATTGTTTCAAGCTTTTCCTCGTCGTAGCAGCTCTTGCAGCAGAGAAACAATCCGGACTGCCGTCGTATATCACCTACGGTATATTCACCACAGTCATCATACCGACTCCAACCCATGGGGCCCTAGTCGGGTGGAAAGCTATAGGTAATGACAACAATGAAAAATTATATAGTTGGAAAAATTCAAAGGCTCGCATTATTCGGGGTATCGAGGGAGTAGCGTACCTGAAGATGGGTTTTAAATAATTTTTCACCTGCAACGACTAAAGTGGTGTGATTGCAAAGGGGGCTCTCTGGTTTGAGAAGCCAACATGTGGCAGCCAAGCAACTTCGGATATGCAACGATACAAGTTGAAATAAAAAGAGGCCAGCTTCAGTGTTGACTTAGAAACTAGCACTAACTACATTAGGGCAGTTTGGAACTACAACAAAAATATACCTTTAAGGTTTCCGTTCAGAAGAAAACAGAACGCTGGCCTGTCGGTGACATAATATGATATTTTCGTCTACCTGCTGGTGCAAAGTTGAAGCAAGATACCGACGCCAGTCACCAGTCAAAGAATCTGCAGATCAGGCAGTCTTTGCATCTACCTATCGACTACAACGTCTTTCAAACTGAGGTTTATGCTATAGTTAAAGCCGTTTTTATTCTATTTCATAGCATGATTCCAGCCAGAAAAGCCGCAAACTTCGTGAATAGCCAAACGCTTTTGAAAGCAATAGGATGCGCAGTAGGGAAATTGAGGATTATACGGAAATTAAGTACAGCGTTTGCAATCATTGGGTCATCTCAACGTCACGCTTAGCTGAGTTCCCAGACAAATCAATATAGAAAGAAACAGCTGATTAGGTGACCGAGTGTGGATCTGGAATACCATTAAACGAGGCAGGCAACTATACACAGCCACCGTGTAGTGACCATATTATGTATTTGGTATACAAGTAAGTTTTAAAGGATTCTTAATGAAGGGCACCAGTTGTGTTAAAGCATACCGGATAATACTACAACAACTTCATGTTAATGCGTCATCAATTAGCCACATTTTACAGGATGTTTCATTTCATCAAACTGAAAACAACATATTTTTTTCGTGCGGCGACTATGTCAGCTTTTGTGCCTACAAAACTCCGTTCGCGAGAAGCATTGGTATTTTGCTCCCATCTGAAGAACAGTGCAGCAGAAGGTCATCGGCAGTTGGGTGAGGTCTACGGAGAGCATGTTCCATCAATTTCAACCTGTGAGTATTGGTTCCGGATTTTCAAAAGTGGTGATTTTAACCCAACCGACTAGGTCCGCGAATGAAGGCCATCAACGTTTGTAAATGTCATATTGGGGGCGATTTTAGACGAAGACTCATGCCAAACTCATGAGGAACTTAGGGCGATTTCAAGCGTGACTCAACAAGACATTTCATTGCTTTTGAAAGCCATTGGTATGGTCCAGAAAGGCGGAAACTGGTTGCCTCACCAACTTAAACCAAGAGATATGGAACGGCGTGTCACTGTTCCAAAATTATACTCCAGCGGTACAAAGCGAAGTCATTTTTGCGTTGTATTGTCACTAGTTGCGACAATCCAGAGCGCAAGAAGGCGTATGTTAAGCAGGGCGAACCCGAACCATCGACACCAAAGCCAAATATCCATGGAAGCAAGGTAGTGCTTTGCATTTGGTGGTACCGCAAGAGAATCCTGTATCATCAGCTTCTGAAAAGTTGTCAGACAATCGACTGACTTTTCTACAAACAACTGATGTGATTGAAGCAAGCGATTGCGGAAAACTGGCCGAAATGAGCAACCAGATATGAGTCATTGATCTACCACCATGACAATGCTCGGCCTCATATCGCACAAGTGGTCAAAACTTAACTCGATGATACCAGATGAGGAGTCCTAATTCATCCGCCTTATAGCCTAGACTTTGTACCATCGGACTACCATTTGTTCCGGTCGATGCAGAACGCCCGGGAGTACGCTTGACTTCACTTGAAGATATCAAATATTGGATTGTTACTTTCTTGGTCTACAAATACGAACAGTTTTATATGCGCGAAATCCATGCATTACCATAAAAGGGGTAAAGAGACATAGCTAGCGATTGTCAACACCTTTAATAAAATACATTGTGCCCATTTTGCACAATAAAATTTCAAGATCGATAAAAAATCCTTTAAAACGTACTTGCTTGACTACAATAAACGGTGAATACATTATAGCCATTTATAATAGGAAAAATACGTAAGGGCTTCTGAAACTCAATAGATCTACAGTAGAAGTACTTACTAACGTCAGCAAAGTGCACTACGCTATTTCACCGATGCTCCAACAATGACAAATAGCAAAAAGTTGTTACTGCAGAAGCTGCCGCAAATGAAATGGGGTGACAGATTTGTCGGTGTTTAACGTGGGTACTACCTGTGAAGACCTAAGCCCACGGCGCTCAAGAGCACAACGGATCAAATTAATGCGTTGATCACCGCCCCGTGATGCAACCATTCTGTCGGTACTAATTGGCAGTGCGGGGGTACACAATTTACCACCTTGGTAGGGCTCGAGGCCTATCTACAGCCTCTGCGGTGCTATGGATCCGGCACCCAGTTGTAATGCCATGCCACATCGAACCGCTTTCGCTCTACCAGCATTTGGGAATGTAACCACAGCCACCACGATACTCCCCGAAGCGCCGTACCCTAAAGAAATAGGCCAGAGTAAATATAGGATACTCTGGGGACCCCTGTTCCCCCGTGGTACCAGAATTAAGTCTCTGGTTAGACCTTGAAGCCAAAACTTCTGCCAGTTGAGCACTCCATCACTGCGGACTGGCGACCGTTGACTAGGTTACCGCGGGGTTATCCCGCCCGTAATTCCGCGAAGTGGAATCCCTCTGAGTGGTGGAATGGGGGAGTAAATTTACCACGGTTTGCTTCGATGCCTTGGCCTGCAGTCGAGGCAACTCCAACACCACATGGAGTTACGTTTCTCCAAGAGTTTAGCCGAGATAGCGGAGGAGGAAGTTTTGGGCCTCCTCAATTTAATTTAAGATGGCAAGTTAATCGGCAGGTTAATGAGTTCTGTTTTCTATAAAAAATAAAGTCTGGTTTGGGCACTCACTCACAGAGGGCATACACAATCGAAAACTATATATGGATCCGTGCAAGTGTAAGAAACTTTCGGTACAGTCCTTTTAAACTAACCTAACATGCCACCGCCAGAAGAATAGCATATTTGATAGACTCTGAATAAAGAGGCAATATCCAGAAACCTAACCAAAACAATCCTAAGCACAGAACGCTTAAATCTTTCCAAGAAATAAAGGAAGAAGTTTAAATTTCCTACACAATTGAGAATGAAGCAAAACGAAGTTCAAAATAAAGCACGTGCAACTAGAGAAACCCTGCATGCCAGACAAAAAGCACCACTTGCCAATCAATTCAACTCTGTACAGCTCAACTAAGCAACAGCAACAAAGAGCATGTGGCTAAGGGAATGGTTAAGCGGAAAGCAGCTAAATCAAATGGCCATTTTGAACGATGGCTGCGGTTGCTGCGAAACTTTAGAAACAAAGCAGAGAATCGGTGAGCGATCCAATTGTAAACTCAGCTGCGCATACTTCCTGTGGCATGAACGAATGATTGCAACAGATGAACACTTACTGCAGGCCTTACACACACAGATGAAGGAATTTTGCAGGAGCATGCCAATGCATGAGTGGAAAAAAGTCACAAAATACAAGTGCAAATAGAGGAGCATTGGTGGTTTGAAGAGAGAGGGTTTGTATGTGTATGCAATGTGTGGAGCCAAAAACAAAAATGCATTGAACATTCGTAGGTGATAGTGCGTGATAATTAAAAACGTCATAGAATCACGGTTCGTCTAACGCATGCCGAGGACGAAAAGCATGCACACACATGGACACCCACTGGGGCGCGCTAAACGCAAACAAGCAGACGAGGTAGCGACAATCAAGAACCCATCAGCGACAAATTAACAAGCAGGGTAATGTGTAAACAGCGTGTATGTGTGTGTGTGTGTGTGTGTATGTGTAGAGAGTAGAGCTATTGGGATCATGGTGGCGGCGCCGTAGTCCCAGTAGACTCGGTAGCCTCGACAGCTCCTATAGCATCGGCATGATGAAAGCGTCGAGGCGTCGAAGCGTTAACACAAAAGTAGCTAAGCGCATAAAAACGCATTAGAGTGGAGCAATGCTCTGCGCCACATCGACTGAAAAATTAGCTGGAATTCAGCACATGTTGTGTGCGTGTGTGTGTGTGTGCGAATGCATGTAACACGATTGGCATGAATGTGCCTTATAGCGATAGCGCGTTCAACGTTACTCAATTGCTGCTGCTCTACTTTGTGGTCTAGCTAATACCGCAACAGCAGCTATACTACAAAGCAACAGTAGTACCCGCACTCTCAGCTATGACCCTCTTGTTGTTTCATAGTTATGTTGGCGTACAAGGATATGCGTATATCCTATCGCTACGTTGCACAAAAACAAATGTTATAAAGCCAAAGGCATGCGGCTTAGCTAATCAGCAGCTAAAGCAGGTCACAGACGAGATTGGCGTTGGTGCAGATTGTATTTGACAGCTTGTATAATTGGATGTGTGTATGTATGTAGTATGTGTTTCTCAATTAGTAAAGCTAAAAGATAAACTAAGAGCTTTCTATAACAGTCGAATAATTTTAGGATGAGTACTCCTAGAGTTTCTGAGTATACAGTGTGTTTGGCACGCGGTCGAACATACGTAAATGGGGGATAGTTGGAGGCCGTCAGCTATGTGTTCAGCGCTAAAAATTTTACCTGGATTTTTTTTTAATCTTATACGAAATTCGTCATTTCCAAAACTTCAAACATCAGTAACCAGGGTACGAAAATAAGCCGTACAAAACAATCCCCATTTGCCTATTAAAACTGGGAAAACTGGTACAAATTTTTCTATCTATTTATGTAGATATGGGTATTTCCATAATGTCGAACGTGATCTCGTATACATTCGAACTGAAATTTCTCGTTTTCAAGATAGTTGCAAAAAACTAAGGCATTCGCATGGGACAAAAAACAGAAGTGAGGCAATATTTCAATGTGACCAATTTTAGAATGTTGTGCATTGATGTCTCTTAAAAATGGTTTGATTTTACCCAAAAAAAACTTTTTTTTTATATATAATTTTAATCACAAAACTGATTTATTTAGTTTCTAATGCATTTTTTTACGCTTTGTACCCTCAGAAAGATTTTAGAGAGCAAAAGTCAATGCATAATGCCTCTCTTTAAGAATTTTTGCCAAAACGTGCAATAGAGATATCCAAATGAGAAAAGTTGCGCTTGCACGACTTTTCATTCGAATATCTCGAAGTGTGTTATGAATAAATGTAAAATTTGTTTATACTAAATTTGTTTACATTTCATTTTTCCCTATGAAAATATGCTAAAACAAAAAAATGTTGTCTGCCGTGGACCTTCTGGTGGAAATGCCCATGTACAAAAATGGATATTGGCTTGTTTGAACCGGGGACCGTAACGGTTATGATCTTTATAATAA
>JAPVRG010295875.1:4860-18373 GCA_029783565.1 Rhagoletis cerasi
GTGCGCCGGGTATTTAATGTTCGGTTTCACCCGAACTTAGACTTCCTTACTTGTTCTTATATGCATTATTGCGGTTATCAACCGAAACTGTGCATATATGCATTATTTCGGTTGTTTTCATATGCATTATTTCGTATGCACAGTTTCCATAAGCACAATTTCAGGGTGCCTATCTGTCTAAGTTAATCGGTTGCCATGGCGTATGAGTTATCAATGAACATCAACATTTAGGGCCAATTGCACCAGCTCTATTTAACTTTAATCTCCAATTAAACATCGTTATCGACGTTACTGACTCCATGCATATCTTATAGAGTCGGTAACGTCGATAACGATGTTTAATTGGAGATTGAAAGTTAAACAGAGCTGGTGCAATTGGCCCTTAGTCCGGTCGGAATAGAAATTTTACGTCGCAAACTTTTTTTCGCGACACAGTCTAGTATATTTGCATGTTCAGGTTAACGTAAAGTTGACTTTTCAGCCTGTGTTGAGTTTAATTGCTTTATTTTAAAATTTGTTTATCAAAATATTCAAAGTATTCACTTACCTCAAATTCGTTTTTTTGTTTAACTCAGGAGCAATGAATGACAATCTGGAAATATATAAAAGACAAAATCGTCATTATCATGAAATCATAGTTTTCTAAATTTAAATTTTCATTCTAATTTTTAAATTTCGAACTACGCTTGTATGTAAGGTATAATTTGAGTGAGTAAGACGGTTCTGACCCAAGGTACAAATATTTCGTATTTAAACCTTGCGTTTAAAAAAATAATACTGCATAGTTTTTCACCTTAATGGTGCACTTAAATGAATGCATATCTACACACATGCATACACATACAAACTGTCATATATTATCTTCAGCAGCTTAGTTTTGCCCGTAAGTCATCGAGCATTACTTGCATAATTCATTTTTCTCAGCAGTGTGCAGATAACAGATATGACACAAGTCATTTATAAGAAATGTATGGTCGTTTTGACGACATTCAACAAAATTAAGGAAAAACGAAAAGCTAGAAATAAAAGGGAAATAGAAAATTTACGAAAAGGGAAATAGAAAATGTACTAAATGGATGCACAGATACATATCTAGTTGCTTTAAGTAAATATTTAAATATTAGTGTGAATACTAATGGGTTAAGTATTTTTACTAGTTGAAGCTATTTAGGATAAGGTAAGGGTAGAGGCTCCGCTCCGGTCACTTTACGAAGCCGCAGGGCACATTACGAAATCCCATAATGGGTTTCATCAGATTTCTAATTCCTATGCACTTAATATTCTCGCAGATTTTCGAAGAAATATCTAAAGAACACTTAACAATAACTCTGTCAAGGGGCCAGCAGTAGCTGAGGAGGTTTTGGATGGTCTTTTCCTCCTCAGAATAACTAATGAGTTTACAACTTCCAATTAGTTTAAATTTGGGCCGCTATTGCAAGGGGTATTTTATGAATATTAACATTGTTTATTGATTTTATCGAAGGCTAACGAAGACTGTTTTTTTTTACTTGTAGTTTACCTTAAGACTTTGAAAGTCTTAAATCTTGAAGCGATTTAATTTTTTTCAGGGTTGCCTTCAAAATTTATATGAATTATATATATAGAATTATAAATACATATATTTTAACTTAAATATTCGATATGGGTATCAAATGAGAGGTGCTCAAAGGCCACATAGAACATATTATATATATATCCTGTATGGAAGCATTTTTCAACATTTCTAGTTTGGTGAATATTGTAATATTTTATTTGCCTCACAAAAAATACTTAAAATAAATTTCATAATTAAACCCTAGAAATGTTTTTATGTTTGTGAGAAGTATTACACAGCCCTACAAAATTTCAACAATTGCATGCGGCACAACCAGTGACCACTGGTTCTTATATGATTTTTTCCGTAGGATCAAAATCTGACCCTCAAATTATTCAATTGGATCTAGTTTTTGAGATATTTGTGATTTAAATGGTCAAAAAATGGATGTTTGGCTTTTTTTGAACTACTGGGGAAAGATATAGACGTGCAATATAACTTTTCAACCAGTAGAAAATAAAAGCTGAAATATTAGTCTTGTAGCCCCAAAAGTAAGAAACTAGATTCCCTAAACATAATGCTTTAAAACTTGTTTTCGAAATACCAATTCTATTTTTTTATCTTTTAGGATCTTAATTTATCTGTCAAATGTTTCGAAAATTTGTGAATAACTGGAGAAATGTAGTTATGTTGAAATTTTTTATATTTTTGTCATTCACTCCATTAAACTCTATCAAAGAGGAATAAATTGCACCTTTAATCAAATCTGGACACCTTGTTTATGTTTTCGTTGTAAGAATTTCAAACTTATGTTGAAAGGCTTATTAGCACCCACAATAAGACGACTTTTAAACAAATTGGTATGGATGCTATGAGAGATGGGAGGATATTTCAGGTTGCATTCGCCACATTTTTTATTAAGAAAAAATGATTTCTGTGACTAATGTTTGCGGAACCAATTTTTTTTTATCTTTTGGGATCAAAGGACAACATTTAATCTTTCGTTTTATGCTACTCAAAAAATTCCTAATTGCATCGCTATTCTACTACAAAAATTTAAAAATGTGAAATATTCTGTTTTTTGACACTTTTGTTCCCAAATATTTCGAAAACTGGAGCCAATTGAATAATTTAAAGGACGGATTCTGAATCTACGGAAAAAATGCTATAGGAATCAAATTTCAAAAGCTCTGCCGCAATATTTTGTCGGCCAGTTTTATGACTAAAAATGGAAGATTTGACTGTTTTTTCGAACACATCTAAAGATTTTCTCGAAGCTTTTTAAAATACCGTTAAGGGTATTTTTTTGGTCTTTTTCGGAAATTCTGTGGATTTTTCGAAACGATTCGAGAATCTTCGTAATTAATTTTTTGTTTTTTTTCGGGTTTTGGTGATACTATTCGGAACTCTTCGTGTTTGATTTTTCACGATATTTCGGGATTTTTTGGGGAGCTTTCGGTATTTTTCCGGTTTTTTGTTGGCTTTCGGTATTTTACATGAGCATTCAGGTTCAAAAGTTCTTTTTCGAATTCTTTCGTGAACTTTTGGGAAGTTTTGGAACTTTTCTGGATTTTTGTTTTAGACTAATCGGGATATTTTGAAAGTTTTTGAAAGACTAATCGGGATTCTTAGCGCTTTATTTTTTAATATCTTTTGGGACCTTCCGAATTTTCTCGAGGTTTTTTGTGAGCTTTCGGGATTTTTCATGAGGCAAAAGTTAATTTTCGGGTTTTTTCGATAGCGTCTGGAATATATTTGGCACTTTTCTAAGTTTATTTCGGGGAGTGGGCGAGACTATTAAGGGTTCTTCGTGTTTTAATTTTCACGATCCTTTTTCCGTTTTTTTTTTGGTGGCCTTTAGGGATGTTTCAGGAACTTGCAGGTGCGGAAATCCTCTTCAGAATAGCCTTAAAATAAACAGCAAAAATTGCCGGCTATTTTTTGCATAAAGTATATCAGGCCAACTTTTTCTTAATTTTTTTTTGTTATAAACGGCATACACTTTTCGATCTCTGAAAACATATTGAATTCAACAAAAGATTGTTGAACAAACTATACTAGTATTCTTATTAAAGTAAGAATTGTATTTAAAAACCCTTGCAAATAAGTATATTGAGTAAGCTTGCCACATAAAAATATTTTTCAAATGTTTGTAGCAAAGTATAGTAATACTAATTTTATTTTATTTACGAATGTGGACAAGAAGCTTCTCTTAATTTTGGTCAACGCAGCGGGCACTTAAAACATTTACCCCAAAGTAAGTTTGAAAACACAACAGACACAAAAAAACTAAATTTTAATTAAGTACCACAGACGAAGCCAAAAATTGTTGCAGCTTTTAACATACTCGTTCGTTGCATAAGACAAGTGCTTATGAAGTAGAGTGAGCTGGGGCAGCAGCGACCACGCCGACGACAAGTTTGGCATTTTTTAACAGTTGTCGCTATTATGCAGAAACAGCAACAAATTTCCAAAGCTCACAGTTGAAAAATAACAAACTCCACTGAACTAAACCCAGTAGCAAATAACTAACTAACTAACCAACTAACAAACTATGTAATATGTATGAGAAGAGTGCCACGAAACTTTATCCAACCGAAGTCAGTGGCAGCAGCAATTCAATATGCCTATTCGCACATAAGTATGTACAAGACTTTTGACCTTGTTACATTGCCATGTACGAAATTATGAAGGAAGTGCGCAACAAAAGTGTGTACATACTTCCCCAACATCGAACGACCTCACAAAAAAACAAGGAGGTAAAAGTCGAAAAACCGAAATGCTTAGTTGCCGCGCCACGTTGTTGGTAGTTTGCTGTTGAGTTCAGTTCAGAATTTCCAAAACTTTTTGATGGTAGCCATCGAAAAGTTGATTTCCCAAAAACATGGCAATTAGTGCGAAAAATTTACAAAATACTAAATGTCCAGATAGCAGCAGCAACTCAGGCAAGGCAATAACGAAAACGGCAAAATGAAAACCAATGGCGTCGGCAAGGCACCGTGTTTTCAGGAATACATTAATACATATCTACATAGAACTTCCTTAAGAGCTGCAAAGTCGACAAGCTAGATGAATATCTACGTGCGTGTGTGTCGGTAAGAAACAATCACACAACCTCTACACGACATCCATACATTCCATTGCACCCAACATACGTCAAACCACTTAGCATTTACCACAACTACTCATCAATTGCCACAACAAAGGGACTAAATTCATAGATAGATTCATAAATATGTACGTATGAATGTTGTTTGTGGAGTGGGATATGGAAAGTGGAAGGGATAGAGTTGGGCAGAAGACAAGTTTGTTGCGCATTCCTTTAGCACACTTTCAGAAATCCGTATCTGACCTCTGTGGGGGTGAGCTTAACAGCAGCTCTATGCATATGTATGTACATACGTACAAAGCCAACAAGTTGTTGATTTTAATATTTTCCAGTCGAGTGTTTCAAAGTGAAAGTAGACGTGTTTGTAGAACGTATTTATTATCAATAAGTTGGGTATTCTAAGTTTGAAGGGAGCAACATTTTTTCACCCAATGTGCATACATATGTGTGTATGTGTGTTGGTATGTTTATTTACATATATCCTTATGTGTTTGCTAAAAAAGGTGAGTAAGGGAAGCCTCGTGAATCGTTTCCGTTTGAGTTTAATTTTTTTTGCTTCGAATCAATAATTTTGGGTATGTTACGTTATGTAATGTAATGTAATGCTATGGTATGTTATGTTATGCTATGTAACGTTACCTTATGTTATGTAAAGTTATGTTACGTTATGTAATATTATGTTATGTTATGCTTAGTTATGTCATGCTATATGGTGGTATGTTATGTCATGTGAACAAACTCGGGATCCATTTAACCTTCACTGTCGCACAAATTTTTACCTAAGTAAAGCGGCACTATTTGCGAATACATATGTAAATATTTTAAGTTTTTTGTAAGTGGTGATTTCGCTCTAACTGGGTATCGCCAGTATCCATTAAACCTCAAATTTCCCGAACAAATTTCACTTTTTTTTACAGTTAAAGTTACGGTAGCGCGCAAAGTTGAAGTGCATGTCAGCGCTAAGAAGTGATTGAGAAAAATTCCGCAATCTTACTCAGTTTAACTGTTTAAATTATTGAGGAAAAAAACAATTTTTAGTATTTCTACACAAAGAGAAATCGTTGGATACCACATCCATAAATATGCATGCTGCGTCCATAAAAAATTGATTATCCTGTCCCATCAATAATTACACTATACGGCAAAATCAACTTTTTTTCTGGGTATTGGACTAAACCAATTTTTATAGGAGATTGAGTCTTAAGTAAAAAAGTAATTTCTCCGATTTTCGAAGTTAGCCCCCGAAATCGAGATCTAGGCCTTCGAAGTTCGAAATTGGTTTTTGGTAAAAAAATATTCTTTATTATTGTAGGTAAATAACTAAAAAAGTAAAAATATGGGTTTGGTCCGCCTTTTTCTCTTATTTAAATGGTTTTTAACTTTTTTTGTGTAATCTTGTATTGTAAGGGGTTACAGGTGATATCTTCGAAAAATTAAAAACCTGATATTTAAAAAACTTTCAAATCGATATAAAAAACAATTTATATATTTGTAAAGGCAACTACACGCCCTTTCTTTTGTTATGCATATTTGTATACCCCGTGAAAAAAAAAAATTTTTAGAAGAAACACTTAAAAGGAAAAAGTTATAAGTTTTATCGGAAAAGCGTTGTTTAATAACAGTTATTAGATGAGAAATACTTTTTCAGTTGCCGATAAGAGTTATTTCCCAACGTTTATTTTTACGTTGCCTGATAAGAGTTATTTCACTGTCTAACTTTTTTTTCATCATCTTTATGTTCTTCTCCAACTCCATCTTCATCAATATCCTTATAATACAACGTTTATCAGACAACGCTTCGCTCCTACTCGGTTCAGCCATTTTTTTCTGAAAGGCATTGGAGAAAATCTTGGATCAAGAAGCCAAAACAGGCAACCTGAGGGATCATCTCTGAACAGGAACCAATTTGCTTATCAACCAGTCAAATCTGCTGAGATTGTCATTTATGGCCCGCTTCAAAAACTGAAAACTCCCTGATGTCTAAGAACGTGGCATTTTCCGTATTGAAAGACATCTCAGGGGCTTTTGGAAACATGTCGTATAGGGCAATAAAGGACAAGAAAAAGCCGTTCTAATAGAATAATTATACCACAGCTGATATATCATTACTTCAGCACCCTAATAGCTTTTGGAGCCAATAATTATGTAATACCGAGCCGGGGTTGTTCCATGTGGGACATAGTGGCAATTAACAAAGGGACCGCCTAGCAAAACACGGGGCTATCACAGCATTCTAAAGTCCGGAAACTATATGTGGGCTTACCATAGTACCCACAAGGGAGATCAAAAACAAGTTGGTAGACAGAAAATGCAATAACTATTGGTTTTTATGTCCAGGGCCGAGGGAAATTCCAAAAAACCTCCTCAATTTAGGCGGAAAGAACCTGCGAAATACCACTGGGCATTTCACGGCACACTGCTTCCTTCGCTATCAACTCAGTGAAATGAATTTTTCTAACACGAACGTCTGTCGCTTAAGTGAGCTGGACGAAGAAATACCAGAATATATTCTCTGAGAATGTGTTTCGCTCGCTAGACGCAGACTCACTCACCTGTCTGGCGTTACACTTAAACCATTTGGTATTCGAAATAAAAATCCCTTGGAAGTGCTAGGCTACATAAAGTCCCTCCACATATAGAGTGAAGGGTCACGCACACATTCTGGAGTTATTAGCATGAATAACTGACATAACTTCGTGGTGGAGCAAGACAAGTGAATAAGAAAGAAATTTCGGGATACTTATTTATGATGAAGAAAAGATTTGGAAGTCCTATGAAAGCCTTCGAATCTTATTATAATCCCAGGGTTTGAGGACGCGGACTCTAATTGATTTCTTGGTGTCAGAGGATTTCTGAACTTCGGAACGAATTGCTGTATTTTCGTTCTCAACGACAAATGGTTTCCAAACCACACTTGACATGGTATTACCGAAATTGGTTCAAAATTCATACATACAAATGTTCATCACCTGCTCGCCCTGCCGGAAGAATCAACCAACATCAAGCCGACATTTAACCTCACATCCGAGAGCTATGTAAGTAATGTCCTTTCTACTCTAAAGCAGTTTTCTTTACACAAATAATACGATTTGGATCTCGTAAATCCAAAGAAGCTATATATAAGTATGTATGTACATTAGACCGTATCGAAAAAAAAGTTCGCCGTACAGCCCCTCATATGAAGTATTTTTGAAAAGCATTTGAAAAAATAACAAAATTTTTGTTTTTTTTGACAACCCTAGTAGTCGCCCAATTTCATTTTCCTTCGTATCTTCGGCATTTATAGTCGGATTTTAAAGTGTGATACACCAATGTTTTTATCTCGATGAGGGGGTTTTCCTATGGAAGTTCATTGACCTCAGGTGCTCCATAAAAAAAAGGTGTTTTTCCATATGGTTTTCCTACTTAACTAATCGAAATACTTTTTTCGCAAAAGCTTAAAGATTTTTGACGATGTTTAATTTACTGTCATTAAGGCGGTACGTTAGGGTGATAGCAGCTGAGATCTGGTGGGTAAGTACCACAATGGAGCGCATGAGGTCAATGAACATCCGTAGGAAAACCCCTTTCCTCGAGACAAAAACATTGGTGTATCACACTTTAAAATCCGACTATAAATGCTATAGATATGAAGAAAAATGTACTTGCGCGACTACTAGGGTTGTCCAAAAAAAAATTTGTATCATTATTTTAAATGCTTTTTAAAAACACTTCATATGAGGGGGTGTACGGCGAGCTTCTTTTTATTTCGCCTGTAAGGCGAGACGCTCTAATGTACATATGTATATCTACACTCTAGAAACATTTTTCTGGCTCTGAACTGCGCAATACTTAATTCAAATTGCTCGGTTATTCTCGACATATTTTTCTACAACAATATTCACCACCCCTTTCGTTTCATCCGTTTTTACGCAATTAATTAATAACTTAAAGTTCCAGTGGTATACCACCTGCCCCACCCATCTATGATAACGTGACTATTACTTAAACAAGCTGCTACATATTTTAATATTTTGTTACTGTTATTGTTCCATATATTTTGTTGTTTCAGCTGCAACCTGAACTGTTCAAGTTCCTTCTAAAGCTCGACACCACATCATGCCACACCCCTACACCAGCATCCGCTTGCCACTTAATATCGTCATGACTTTTCCCACATCAATCAAAAGTTTGCCATCAACATCAACTAAAGTTATACAACATCCAGTGCCAGGGGCGAGCGTAGAACATTGAACAACAACAATGGCGAGTGGGTCGCCAAAGTGTCGGGCGAAAGGTCGGAAGTACGCTGGGTGGGCATAGTTAAAATGGGAATGTATACAATGATACGAGTAAAGAATAAGTGGGCAAACATTTGGAGAAAGTTGATCGGAGATGACAGTGACTGGGTGTGAGATGTGAGAGAACTTTGGTATTAACACGGCGATGGACGGACAAGGACGGACGTTGGCAGTGATGATGCTGTTGATGATGATGACGAGGATGACAGCGACGACGAACAAGAGTACTACTTGTCAACATAGTTTTCAAAAACATTTCCATTCAGGTTGATGATGGAAAAAAGTGTAAATAAGTTGTAGAGGAAGCTGGTTGAAAAGGAGATCCAACAATAGTAGGGAGTGATGTAAATGGAAGTTTATTTTGATTAACGCGTTTGGGGAATGATAAGGATTAATAAAAAATTAGCATCGAAAAGGTATGGGTGAGTGAATAGAGTGGTGGTACGTACGTACATATACTGAACAAGTGAATGAGTGAGCGGGTGAAGAGGGTATGGTAAATCTCCTATTTAATTTCATATTTCAATAGAAGCAATAAGGGAGAATCGCGATTGAAAATTTAAATTTTAAGCTACAGACAACCGAATGAAAACTGAAAGCGCAGATGATTTTTTAAAATGAAATAATAGAATTGAATGAAAATTGCGGAGGCAGTAACTTGATTTTAATTGGATTAGGGAGTCAACTTCTAAGGCATTGGGACACATCTATTTAGGCATTGTAAACTTTTTTCAAGATTTAATCTTTACAGCCGAATATACCAGAGTTGAAAGCATTTTTAGGTTGACTTGAGCTTAACTGAATTAAAATATGAATGCTAAAAAAGAAGCAGGATGCGCTTAGCTCAGCACAAAGATTAACGTGTGTTAGACTCTTAGTGAAGTCTAGAAAGAAGTTCAAACTATGTTTATAATAATAGTAATAATAATAATAATAATAATAATAATAATAATAATAATAATAATAATAATAATAATAATAATAATAATAATAATAATAATAATAATAATAATAATAATAATAATAATAAAAATAATAATAATAACAGAATTTCTCTTACACAATACGTTAGTGTTTGGCCGAGCTTCGTTGCCGATTTGTATCATGCGCCTTTATGTTGTCACACAAAGGGGAGGGACCTACAGTTTTACTCCGACTCCGAACGGCGGTTGTACTTTTATGAGAAGCTGTTTTTCATGGCAGAAATACACTCGGAGGTTTGTCATTGTCTGCCGAGGGGTGGCCGCTATTAATAAAAACTTGTACGTTATGTTACTTTTTTTTTTTCAAATTTCAAAAAAAAAATATTAAATAGCCTTTAGATTCAATGAACTTGATGAAATCGAAGAAGAAGAATAAAAATTGTCCACGTGTATCGTAAAAAAATTCGATATATTTATCGATAAATTAGTAGTAATCGATAATTATATGTAAATTTATGCAACTAGTGTTATTTGTCGGCAATGATATCGACAAATTTATCAGCAAAACAATGAATAAATCAATAACTAGTATCGAAACGCATCCAAAGTCATTGAAAAAACAACGATAACTGCACCAAATTAGTTTGGGACCACCCTTGAGGTACAATCTTTCCGATAAAAAATTATCGAAAACGGTCAACGTTGTCCAAAGTTATCCGCTAACATACATAAAAAAAATATTCAGACGAATTAATAACCTTTTCCTTTTTGGAAGTCGGTAAAAAAAATGACACAATTCCCCTTCAAACCATGCTTTCAGAGGATTCTGAATAGCAGAGAAATCTTAAAGAATTCGTAAAGAAAGCATTATCTTCTTTTTGATTTTTTTTAGAATTTTTTTAGATGAAATGTACTGAACACACTTCGATTCTTTTACGAAATTTCGGAAAAAAATCGCTATGATGAGAAGAATTTTTTCGAATTTTTTAAACTTTTCTCTAAAAAATAGTACGGAAATTTCTTTACGAGTTCGTGTCAACCGCTTCATATGATTTTCTTTAAAGATTCGAAAAAAATCGGGACTTCCATAAATGGAGACACTTGAAATTTTTAAGGAAGAGAATTTTCGTAAGATTAAACAAAGAATTTTAAGAATTAACCGCTTGCCTACCAAAAATACTCGAAAATCAGAACAAACCAACCAACCTACCCAAAGCCTTATTTTAAGAAACGAAACTACCCAATTTTGGTCCAATTGGAGCAAACCGGCAACACTGATAAAAAGTATCTTTATTTCTGTTTCCACTGCATTCCATTGCAAGGAATTTTTGGATGCTTGAATGTCAACGAAAAAACCAAAACCTTTTATTTCTTTGAGCTTACAGGAGATGTTCGCTTATGAGAACGCTTTCAATGTACATAATGTGGCGAATACTGCGAACACACGAATAAATTTAAGCGAACTATCACGAAAGGTGTAGAAGCCGCGACACCGAGAAACGCAATGGAGAAATGCTGCAGATGATACTAGAGAAGGACGGGAATACTCGATAACTAGAACTTTCGATTGGAAGTTTCTAGAGTTGCCAAAATTGAGAACGCAGGTATATAAGCGCGAGGTTACAGCGCACAGAAATTCATTCGTTAATCAGAAAGCGTAAAGTTCAGTTTCTAGTAAGCAAGCTATCAGTAAATTTGAAGTTACCAAGTATTGTAAAGTGTTTTTTGTACAATAAAGTTAGTCGTGCTGTAAACTGGGCATTTTAATTTAATAATCCAGTGATCGAACCCGAAGTATTTGGAAAATTATCGAGGATCAGAGGATAATCGTAACAGTAAGTATATCACTAACAATTTTGATATATTTATCGATAGCATGTGAAAAATATCGATAATTATATCGTTTTTTGTATCGACAGCGACAAAGAAAGATTTATCGGCGAAAATAATAATTTGAAAGTTGCGAATTTAACCGATATTTTTTATCGATGAAGATTCACCGATAACGAAAGTTGTACGGAGGATGAATTAAGTATTTCAAAATTATATCGATAGCTTTTACCGATAATTATCTATAGACATCGAGGATACACCCATAAAATGTCTATAAATCATGCCTTTAACGAATGCTATTGGCATCTGTGGAAAAAAACTTGTATTCCAAAGTTTCAAATCGAAGAAGTAACTTTTTTCCTTCGCTTTATCTAAAGGTCGATCCCAAGAGATATTTTGACTCTAAGAATTAAGAATTAGTCGACCGCTCAAAGTGGGGTTTCAGTAAACGAAGAAGCAGCATAATGTAGTCCCTTTTTTATTTCTAAATGGACTAAAAAGCTTTAAAAATACTGATAGCGGTAGAAATATAGACACCAGCAAGTGCTTAATATGTCTAGCGGTGGTACCGGAGGGATATGCACATGGACGGTAAGAGGTTTAGCTTGTCAAAGTCTCGATCTGACGGTTTTGGGGTTTGGCTTCCTCCGAAATAACACAGCACTTTCTGTGTGACTCTCCTGCACTTCAGATCAATTTTTCTAAGACCTGGACAGTCGAAGCATTACGGCGCACAGTGGTCTAGCCCCATATGTACATTATTTGGAGAAAATTAGAAGGAGTAGGCGTAGGGATTTAATTTTTCGTATGTAGCCTCTAAGGACATACATCAAGAAAAAAACCAAATATGGTCATGCTCGGTTTATTTTAAAGCATACCTCCCATACAAACCTAACCTCAAAAGCGCCTTAAAAATGCCATTCAATATTATATATATATATGTATATTCACAATAATGGAGTTAGTAAACATACCAAAAATTAGCAAAATCGATTCACTTTAACGCATACCTCCCTTACAAACCTAACCTCAAAAACGCTTAAAGATGTAATTGAAAGCGCAGCGATGAATGCACGACTCTGAAATTTTGGTCATATATTTATAATGGTAATGTAAGCAAACAACCTCAAATTGCCTGTAATCGGTTTATTTTTACGCACACCTCCCATACAAGCCTAACCTCAAAAAACTTAAAAAAGCTATTAAAAGGTAAAGAAAAGTCCTCGTATTATACAAACTGCATACTTGTGCAAGCTAAGTTATACAAAAATGGAAAGCAGAAACTCTATGTATGTATGTATATAAAAATGGTGCTTCACGGTGGGTAAAACTGCTTACCTGTAAGGTTAAAAAAAGAAAAATTTTATTTTGAAGCGAAATGCACAAATTAACTGTTTTCAAACATTTCTGTCATATTTAATACAGATAGTCCACACTTCATCATCCATTTCATTTTTTTCATTCCCATTAAACCAGACCTCGTTCTTGGAAAAAAATATTTTTTCACTCTCTATGCAGCATGCCACTTTCTGTTAAAAGTAGGCAAAAAAGACTTACTTTCTCCAATATAAATTTTCTCAAGACATATTTCTGTAAGGTTGGGATATTTATTTTTAAGGTTTTCGATAAACTTATGCATTCACGATTACTTGCAATTGCAATTCCAGCGAACTCTGAATTAAGGTTAAATTAGTGGTGACATACCATAACGCCATAGCCATAACCCTTGCCATAACCAATACCACATTAACTATCATCGATTATAGGTACCATAACCATAAACAGCTGATTTGACATAGTCAAAAGTGTCAGTGTTGCCAGACGCTAACATGAC
>JAPVRG010295880.1:4187-16033 GCA_029783565.1 Rhagoletis cerasi
TTGCTGCACAAACTTTGATATCGGTGTGTATCTGGAAACGAAGTTATACTAGTGTAGGTGTTTCCTGTTAGAAGAAAATCGATAATTTTCGGTAGGTATACGCGCGTCAAGTGCGGCAGCCGCACACACGTTTGTAGGTAAATATGGCAAAATGATGGAAGATTCATACGTACACAAAGAAGTGGGTGGAATTTTCATTGTTGCCATTGTTATTGTTTTCATTTGAAGCGGCTGTTGGTGGAATTGGCGCAAAAATGCCGACGGTATGCATTTACATTTTACTTCAACACACATGTGCATATATATATATATATATATTTGTTTATGTATATGTACATATTTATGTAGCTTTGCGTGTACAGTATAAGTGTGCTTTTATGTACATCTACATGAATTTTGTAATCAAAAGATGTTGCAAATACTTCGAAAAATAGCAATTTTCAGAAATATGAATAGGTATATTCGGAAGCACTACAAGCTGAAGTTGTACACTTATACACACATATGTACATACATACATACATTGCTAAAAATGTTAAGCTTAAAGTTGCTACCAAAAATTTAAAAGGCATTGCAGTCAGCTAGCAAATACACCCGCACCTTGCTCGCTTCTCACATTTAACTGAACATACAAACACGCCATATGTACCAGTATATGCGAGGGTGAATTTTCATGCACACTTCATTTGTTCTGATTGCCGCTGGCTAACCCATCAAAAATGAAAACTTTCCGTCATCTCGACTGACCTATTTCTGTTGTCATTCACCTGTGCACATCCTCACCATTTGCGTTAATAAGTATTTTGAATGTACTTACATATATGCGGAAAAGTGGGTAATGGATAAATACTTACATGTAAATACATATGTATCTTTGGTAGAATTTTTTTATACATAAACATTTAAATTTTTCTTGTTTCTATCGTTTTGTGTTCAGCGCTGAGAAAATCGCCCTAAGCTATGTATAGTATTTATACGTGTAATATCTAAGTAAGCTTTTTGACTTTCTGCTTGTTTTGTTTCATTCACATTTACTTAAAATTTTCGACTATCTAGCTTGTCAGAAAACCCTCTTTCCTGGCAACTAACTTTGTAATTGATTTGGTTTGCAAAGTTTTTCATTGAAAAGAATGAATATATGTATGTATGTAGGTATACCTGCTATTTATACATATGTATGTATATACTTAATACTGCGGCCGCTGTGGTGTATTGGTTAGAAGTGCGCACACCCCGCTTCTTTCTTATATGTATGCACATTTTTTATTTTCAAGAACCGAAGTAGTGGCCGTCTGAGAAACTTCGTTTCAATCATATGTATTTCGAAAAATTATATATATTTTCTAAAGGAAAAGTATGAAAATTTAGGAAATTTTTTAATTAGTTGAGGCCATCAGCCATTTTTTAATGCTGTGTAAAAAAGTCGTAACATGAGAAGAAAAGTGGGGTTCTTTACAACTTTACTCATTTACACAACTTAAATATAAATATCTAACGCTTCGATATCGTAAAGATGTCTTGGATTTATGAATCAACAGGCGCTTTTGTATACAATTGAGTATAAAACATATTGAGGGCTAAAAATTTCAAAGCATTTTTTCACACAACTTAACAAGGTTACTTAAGGCAAAAGACGTTTATCTAGCGCTGCACGAAGAACAGACAAAGGACCTCCTGGCAACCCACAAATAGTCTTCGCGTATTGGGACACACGTCACTGTTGGCAGTTATAACTTTCGAGTAGTGACGGGCTTTGCCTACCTATAGGATCCAGCATAAACACCACAAATAACGCCAGCCTTAGATCAAGCGAATAATAACTCTTAAGAACAGGTGCTACTTTGGACTCGGTGAGCTATTGAAAAGCAGAGCCCTCTCTCTCGGCGAACAAATAAAACAACTACATACGCTGGCTTAATAACGCTACAATGAAAAGATTATTCTATTGGTCGGCACTAATGGATTAGACTATCACGAACACATAGATAGGCGGATCTACGTAACCGGAACGAGCTATATTTATATCTTATATACCCCAAAACTCGTCGATGAATTTTTATGCTGGCTCCGCTGGCTTGGTCATGTCGTTCGAATGGATACAGACGCTCCAGCACTGAAAGTATTCATTCTCATTCCAGCACGTTTGACACATCGGACTCCATTTTTGCTATAAAAAAAAACTATCATTTCCACTCTCAATAATTGAAATACTTTCTTTAGCATATCCAATCAGCTGATGAATTTGGTTCTGTAGCTGAATAGTTTTAGATCTCGACACTTAACAAACTCCTGTTTCCACGACTCGGCTCGAAAAAAAAAAGTTCCGTACGTCATGCGGACTGCGCCCCTCGTGTCGGTTGGGCGGGAATGGAGGGTAAAAACCGTTGGGATTATTTATTTATTTATTTATAAGTGGCCGCTGTGGTGTAGTGGTAAGCAGTGCGCGCTTCCGCTCCGCAGGCCTGGGTTCAAGCCCTGGCCAAAGCAACATCGCAAAAAAATTTAGAAAAAAGGTTTTTTCTTAACAGCGGTCGCCCCTCGGCAGGCAATGGCAAACCTCCGAGGGTACTTTGCCATGAAAAAGCTATTCATAAAAATACAATCGCCGTTCGGAGTCGGCGTAAAACTGTAGGTCCCTCCCCTTTGTGTGACAACATCAAGGCGCACGCCACAAATCGGAGGAGAAGCTCGGCCAAACACTAACATATATGTAAGCGCCAATCTATTATTATTATTATTATTTATAATGGAAGGACCAAGAGCAAAAAGGCTTGTCTACTCTTGGAATGAATAACTGGCATAACTTTGCAAAGATGATGAGAAATTGGATATGTTTTTTTGATACCGGCCCAAATTGACAAGCGGTTGTAGTGCCAAATAAAGAGAAATCTTTAAAACGAAAAAGGCTTTTAAAGCTAATTCGCATGTTTCTCCCATTTGAAACATAGCTACCTATTATTTTTAATTTATTTTCATTTCTTAAATGTTGGATTCTATTTAACAGAAATTTTCAGGAACTAGAAAAGATAAATTCAGTGTATTTTTTTATGGAAGGAAAAAGCATCGAAAGCCTGTACCCCGTAGTGTGAAACTTTAATCCGAACTAAAACTCCCTGTATGTCCGCTGTACCGTATCTCCCCCGGTACCACCGTAAAGTATTTCGTCGGAGGGCAGTTGAGCCTATGGACAAAACATCAGAACAAAATTTTGTCAGAACTCGCCTAATTCACATATTCATGTAATACTTATTTTGACATTCTCCACGGTCTTTAATTAGTTGTATGGTTCAGACCTTTCAGATTTTTAGCACCGAACATTACGCTTAGAGGACTCATAGATTGTAAGTACGTACATGTAAGCAAATTATGCAAAAGTTTGAAAATAGTCAGTATGACCTCTGCTGGTAGGCTTTTTGAAACACAGACAATAATTTCTTAGTTGCAGTTTTATTATCGCACTCAACCAGAAGATATTCATATAGGTATTTGCTGTAGCATGTTAAAGTAGTAATTAGGATCGTGACTCCCTAGTAGGGTGGTCCAAAAATACATGCGGGAAAAGGTTTAAAATGTTAAGCTCTCACACCTAGAGTTTTTCTAAATGGAAAAAATAACCGAATTTTTAGTTTGAAAAAAAAAAAAGAAATGATTTTTAGAACTGCCTCAAAGCCCATGAAACTTTCCATGTATTTTATATGGGGGAGACACTTTTTCGTAGAAATGGTATAGAATTCTTGAAAATCAATATTTTCCAATCGGCAAACTCTGTTTCTATTCAGAAGACTTCAAACCAATTGTATATTTAACCATTTTTAAATACTAAATATTTTTTAAGGGGCCCCTAAAACCCCCCAAAAAACGCTATGGGAACCCATAAAAAATCGTATTATTCTTTGAAGTCTCGTGAATAGAAACAGAGTTTGCCGATTGAAATATATTGAATTTCTATACAATTTCTACGAAAAAGTTTTTTTCCATAAAAAATACCTAGAAAACTTCATGGGCTTTGAGGCAGTTCTAAATATCATTTTTTTTTTAAATCGCGAGTATTTTTATATTCCTTTTAGAAAAATTCTAGGTGGTGAGAGCATAACATTTTAAACTTTTTTTAGACCACCCTACTCCCTAGGCATAAAGTTATCTGAAGTAAATTTCGACACCCACTTATCTAAAGCTTTGGAAATTCTGTATCAAAAACGGAAAATTTTTAAGAGGAATTCAACACTTTAATTAATACTTTTGCATATAAAAATATTTACTCGTATGCATTTAGTAATTTTCTACTTACTCTCTTTTCTTTACAGGTAAATGACCTTCATCAACTTTATAGCATTGTGGTGAAATCTATAAATATTGTAACAGGTTTTCAACTAAATGGCGTATGTGGAATGAAGTTTTGATTTTGACTATTTCTAAGCAGCTCTTAAAAAATTCTAGTAGACAAAGGAGCTAAACTAAATATACCAAAATCAACTGTGCAATCTTAGAAAGTATTCCACTGGAAATCTCTTTGTATATTATAATGCTGAAATAATTTCCTTGAAAGCGAACGAACTCTGAAGATTTGTTTGTAAGTTTTGTATACCGAAAAGTAACGTGGTTTTTAATTTTTTCTCTATGAGGCTTAAAAAAATTTTATTTACAAAGGAAATGTCGGCTTTATAGACTCCGCACTATACCCGAAAACATAAAGGAGGTCAATCGTTAGGGATATGGGACTTTTCTGTAAAAATTTTTATGGGGAATTTTGACAATATCTATGTGAGTGGAAAAACAATGTTTGTTGCATCCGAAGGTGTAGCTGTTCATATTTAATGCATCAGTCTTTATTTTATTCCGCATACGTAGCATATGTATGTAGCTCGCAACTCTATCCATTTCGCTATGGCCGCCGACATCCTACACAATTCTATGAAATAATATGTATATATATAAACCTATCCATATTAAATTAGGAAAATACTCTCTTTTAATATTCAAATACAACCAAATTTTCATAATAGTGAAGATTTACTTTTCAAGTGTTTCAATGAAATTTTTTGTTATTGAAAACTGAAATAAGCTTTCCTTCCTCAATCAATTGCAACATTTATCTAGCATCATATATTGTCTTTGGAATTGCTTGTAGAATTTGCCTTTGGGATTGTTTGTATACATATTTTAGAAATACGTTTTTCTTCCAGAGCAGCAACCCAGTTTTAAACCTAAATTAAATTTTAATTTTTTTACTACAAATCTAGGCCACGGTGTCACGAAAATATTCGCCTCAATAGCCTGCAGAGAATTTTATCGCAACCACAATTCGAACAATTGAAATGCATTTCCGGCATTGCCTGTATAAAAAATGATGCACACCCATATAAACAACTACGCGACACACATACATGTACATAAATACGTACGAAGGCTGCTCGATATAATTTTAGCCTTGCAATGAAAAGTGGATTTTTATCATTAAAATTAGTTTTATTGTTTCTCAAATATTTCACCTTCGTTCTGAGAAATAAATGACAAAAAAATTTATGAAAAAGTTGAGCATTAAAAAATTCTTGTGTCATGGCGCACAATGGTCGGATATATCATGTTTTACGCGAAAATTTATATTTGAAAATTATGATAAATTATTCCGGATAAAGCCATCCTTATTCAGAAATGTACAAAAAACTCAAAATTTATTAGTATTTTCAATAATATCTGCAGAGCAAGCCGTTTAATTCGTTTAATTAAAGGAATTCGATCTTTACATGTTCTAGCCGTTATGTGTTGGTAGCTTTCTTAAAAATTTTTTTTTTTAACTTTCAAATATAAAAATAGTTAGTTTCACTAGACCAACTTAAGCAGTTCCAAATAACATAAAGTGTATTAAAACATTATCGAATTATCGAAAACGCTTCACGTTATCCGGTAACATACATAAAAAATATTCCGACGAATAAAAGCCTTCTCCATTTTGGAAATCAGTCAAAAAATAAAATAAAATAAATTAGAAAGTAGAAAAAACGTTCTCCTGTAAAATTTGGCTTCTGGTACATACGATAATTTCGCGCTAAGATGTCAATACAATAAATCATTTATTTTGCTGAGCAAAACTATTGTGTTACTCAATTGCAAGAAAGTTTCAATAAAAAAGAGCAAGAGAAAATTAGAGTTGATTTTATAGCTGTCAACTAAAAAACTTTTAGCTTTGATATCGAATTCAAGATCAGTGTCTTAAACCCTTTTTCTTCTTCTTTTTGGTTGTGGTAGTTTCCGACAGGGTATGCGTATGATGTATTTTGGAACGAATTTCTCCAAACCATATTTGACAAGGGATGACGGAAATTCGTTCAAAATTTTTTTATTTCTCTTCTGCGCCAGCTGACGCCAATTGGAAATGCCAAGTGAAGCCAAGTCCTTCCCCTTCTACTATGAGGTCAAATCCTCTCTAGTCCTTGAGTGCATCGAGAACTTAAACTCTCTTGCTCAATTCAATCGAATTCAGCTGCTTTGGGTACCAGGTCACAGGGGCGTGGAGGGAAATGAGGTAGCAGACAGATGGGCTAGGAAAGAAGCAGCCTATACTCCTACAGGTCCCGAACCATACCTTGCGGTAGGTTCCGACACTATTAGAGAAGAGCTCAGGAAAGAAACCTTAAGAAAGAAAGAACAGAACTGGCGAAGCACCATTGGACTTCGGCAAGCCAAAAGACTTGTGGGGGTGTACAACCAGAAGGGATACAGGCTTCTTATCAACCCACCCAAGGTGAAATTGAGGATTGTCACAGGCATCCTCACAGGACACTGTAGATTAAGAGGACACCTGCATAAGCTGGGAATGTGGTCAAACGACATTTGTCGTTTTTGTGACTCGGCTAAGAAGACACAACTGCACCTCCTCCTTGAGTGCGATGCAGGGGCGAGACGACGGGAAAGAAGTCTGGGCCGGAGGATACACACATACACTCCCTGCATCAGAAAGCTCTGCTTGACTTTCTGGGAATCTTAGGACTGCATGAAGTGTTGTGATTAGTGGAGGGCACAATAGATCTTAGTCGCAGTGCACACCTCTTTTTAGCAACATATCTATTCAAGTCCTTCTCCACCTGGTCTTTCCAACGCATAGGAGGCCTCCTTCTTCTGCTACCACCAGCGGGTTTCGAGTCGAATACTTTCAGCGCAGGAGCGACTGTGTCCATTCGAACAACATGACGAAGCCAGCGGAGCCCCTGTACTTTAATTCGCACAATGTCCATGTCGCTCATAAAAGCTCATACAACTGACCGTTCCATAGTCTGCGATACTCGCCGTCGCTAACGCGTAAAGTTTCGTAAATCTTCCGTAGAATCTTTCTCTCGAATATTCCAAGGGCCGTCTCATCGGATGTTGCCATTGTCCATGCTTGTTGGCAAGAGTGATTCTCCGATGGATTTTAAGGCTGAAATTATTATCGGTGTTAATGCTGGTTCCCAAGTAAACAAGTTCTCTACTGTCTCGAAATTATAGCTGTCAACAGTGACGTGGGTGCCGAGGCGCGAATGCGCTGACTGATTGTTTGATGACAGGAGATACTTCGTCTTGTCCTCGTTTACCACCAGACCCATTCGCTTTGCTTCCTTATCCAAATTGGAAAAGGCAGAACGTACCTCGCGTTTTTTGATACCGATGATGTCGATATCATCAGCCTGCGCCAGCAATTGCACGCTCTTGTAGTAATCATCCGAGGCTTCGATTTGCTTTTCATTCGGTGAGGATTTTACGTGGCGGGATCCAAACCCAGCGCACGCGAGGTTTACGCCTTCACAACATTAACTCGCTCCCAAACGGATGTTTGGTCGCTACCCAGAGGACGTCGTGAGCTGCGATTTGAACCGTACACAAAAGAATCACTTGTGGCCACTCCCTGGTGAATGGCGGTCAAAAGCTGTCCCCACCTAAGTAGACTTCTGCGCACGGAGCCATCCTCCTTAAAACCTAGTAGGTTAATTTTTGGAAAATTTTCCTTATTTTGGGATGAACTCAGAACTTATTTGACAGCTCTCAAAACTTTAATTTGACATAATATGCGTTATCAACATGGCTCAAAACCTAATAAGTAGCATTTTAAAAAATTTGTTATTACTTTTAGAGACAGCTGTCAACTAAAAACTTTAAATTTGATATAAAATTCGTGACTAGCATGTCTACAAGCCCAATCAGTGGCATTTTAATAAATATTTTTTATTTCAAAAAATTTACAGTACATTTGACAGCTGTCAACTGTCAGAGTTTTAAATTGGCATAAAATTTGTGGCTAGCGTGTCTAAAAACCTAATCAGTGGCATTTTCAAAAATACTTATTTTCTTATTTTTAGAGAAGTTGACAGTTGAATTAACAGCTGTTAACTGTGAAACTAAAAATTGTATGGCATTTTCGGATTTAAAATGACAATAAAACTATGATCCTATAGTTTTATTAAAATCTTACAGTTTTTTCGCCTAAAAAACGGCCTCTGCGACCACTGTATGGTGTTAATAAAAATAGTAATTAATTCATTTCTACATGAAATTTTTTAATGGCACAAATTTCTTGTAATGTTAATTCCATACGGTCGACTGCTGTTTTGTTTGGGTCTCTTAGAATATATCCATCATTCTGCATCATACCCTACCATACGGAATTTTATTAGCATTTCTTTCCGCCGACTGTCGAAATTATTCGGGATCTAAGGCAAGAAAATAAATTTAATGCCCAATTATAAAACTGTATTGTTGATTTTCGTCCTATCTCATGGTATGTCACACGCCATTTTAATAATAGGGGTATTCGCGATCCGTTGCATACTGTCTACCATGGTGCATAGATAGCATGATTGTATAATTTTGTTGTTGTTTGAACACATGAAATAACAACAAAACGATCAAATCATGCTATTTATGCGATCTCTGCACCATGCTAGACAGTATGCAACGGATCGCGAATACCCCTAATGTAAGACGAATTACGCACAGCACCCAAGAATGTTAGAAAACAAATGGCAGAAATTCCAATAAAGACAACAGATTGCACCTGTAAGCAAAACGTATTACCTACTTTCTTCTTCTTTATTGGCGCTGAACGTATTACCTACGCGCATAATGAATATAGCACCCCTCGCAAGTTTGTAAACAAAGTAAATACATGTACGTTGAATGCTAGGGAACCAAGCAATTCCACATCAGTGAAAACCTATTTTACAACTTTAGGTGGGTGACTTTGTAGAAAACTGTTCGAGATGAATAGCTCAATATGGTTAACGTTGGCGTGCGAGCTTGTATGTAACTTTAGTTCCTGCATTGCTGCATAAATGCATACCGAACTGTAAACTCTAGCGATGTTGCCACATAATGGCAGTAAATGCAAACAGGCAAGCGGTAGTCATTAAAATAACAAAACCTACCGCAACAATGACGTGGAATAACAAAAACGGCAGTGAAAACAAAAAAAAAATAAAACGCTAAACCTTGATTAATTTGAACTTTTGTTATGCGAAGCAAAGCGAGCAAAAACGGTGTGGTGTGAGCAGTGGGCGCGAGGCTGCCGTGCACCGGGCTGCAAAAGCCCTAGCAATCGGCCTGGAAGTACCATTGCACTATTATTTGTTTAGTGCAGCGAAGCGAGCGCTGGGTGAGGGCGAGCGAAAAAAGCAATGCGCTCTTGCAGCAGCCGACCCTTTGCGAAGTGGCAAGTGGCTATACACTTTCCTTTCCAGACTCAGACTGATTGCTTTTATTTACGAATGACTTAGCAAGTGTGTGAGGGTGAGTGTGTACATACAGCTAGTGTGAATGTGTCAAGAAGGAAGTACTCACACTCGAGTGTTGCAAAGTTTGCTGCACTTACTGCAGCCACTGCAAAATGCAAAAGAAAAAACGGAAGAAACAGAAATGCGGCAACTACTGTGCGCGCCTCATACAAAAAATGACTTTATTAAAAAGTGTTAGTGGCACTCTGCCACATACCGTTACAATTTGAATGCGTCTGTGCAACACACAAACTAGTATGGCGCAAGCAACAACTTGCGACGTCAATTGCACTTACAACATTTAATATTTATGTACGTATGTGCGAATGTGTGTTTGTAATCTCATTCAACAACTGAAACTGCAACTGCTGTTGCCCTGCAAATTGGTTATGCAAGTGCGAAGAGCGTAAATTGCGCGAACCGCAACAAAACTGAGTAAATTAAGGGAAAATCATACTTAACGCTGACTTGTTATACATACACCTCCGCCCACACAACTTACCTCACTGCGCGTTACCACCTCTCATCCAATTGAGTTTTACTTTCTTTGGTTTTTCATTGAGGAAGTGACGAATTGTCGAGTGGAGTGCTGCTGTTGCAACCAATTGAATTAAAGAGCTAACGATAAAAAGTTGTAATGTAAGCGGATAAGGAAATTTTGTTTCTTGCCGAGTCCAACAAAGCACACGCCCGTCGTTTCTCTTCTGCGCCAACCGACGCCATTTTGGAAATGTCATGTAAAACCAAGCCCTTCCTTAATCTTGACATCAAACAAAAGGCCTTTCTCTTCCTCTGCTACCAGCATCAGGATCCGTGTTGCCTACTTTCAGAGCTGAAACGTTTCTGTCCATTCGTACAGCATGGCTGAGCCAGCGGAGCCGCTACCAGCATCGGGATCCGTGTTGCCTACTTTCAGAGCTGAAACGTTTCTGTCCATTCGTACAGCATGGCTGAGCCAGCGGAGCCGCAGTATTTTAATCCGCCGCACGACGTCTATATCATTGCAGAGGCCAAATCACACGATTTGTACATTTTGACATTTACACAGTGGTGTTTGGAATTTTTTTATTGAGCTGAACTTGTGAAATTTCTAGACAACACCACTCTGTGACTGCCAAAATGTACAAATCTGTACAATTGCACCAATCCTATGATTTGGCCTTAAAGCTCATCGTTCCGTCGCCTGCGGTATTCACAGTCGCCAGCGCGCAAAGATGCGTAAATCTTCCGCAGAATCTTTCTTGTCTACTCAGTCTAATGCTAGAGACACACATCGCAGTATAATATCAATACCACGATCTATACCACACGTGTGTCACCCCCATACTACGATTCATTGTAGTTGTTGCTAAGCAACGGCAAACAAAAATATTGAAATTATAATTTCTATACGACGTGTGTGTCCCAGGCATAAAGTAGCACTGTCGTGTTGTCGAAAGCGGCTTTGAAATCGACAAATGGATGGTGTGTGTCGATCCTATTCTCATGGGTCTTGCCCAATATTTAGCGTTTTGTGGATTTCCCAGGTCTAACATCTGATAGCCCCAATCAGTTCGTTGATGTTGGGCCTTTGTCATTCACCCAACACGCACGATAAGACATTATAGCCGATGCTTAGAACGCTCGCCCCTCAATAGTTGGCGCATATAGCGTGGTCGCCTTTCTTGTAGATTGGACAGAGCATATTAAAATTTCAGCCGTCGGGCATGCGTTCATCTGAACATATTCGGCATAAGAGTACGCCGTACTTGAACAGCTAGCTGGCAAGCCGTTAGTTCCAGCCGTGTAATTGCTATTCGTATCTCGTCGTAATCAAGCGGTGAGGCGTCGCTTCCGTCGTCATCGCCTAGGGCCTGGGATTCATCTTCTCCCCTACTTTCACTCAATAGGGTGAAAAGGTGCTCTCTTCATAGTTTAAATATGCCCTGGACATTAGCCACTAGGTCGCCGTGGTTCTTTTTACAGCAGTTCAATCCGTGAGTCGCCTAACTTCCTAGTGAAATTTTCGGGCGTTCTTCCTGTCTGTCAGCATTTCAAGCTCTGCGCAGTCACGTATTTTGGCCTTGCTTGTTTTATTACGGAAAATACGTCTCGTTACCCTCTTCA
>JAPVRG010295910.1:2087-16355 GCA_029783565.1 Rhagoletis cerasi
GTAAATTAAAGCTCACCAAAAATCATTAAACTTTTGCTAAGGAAGTATTTCGATTATTCCAGTAGAACTATTTTAAAAAGTTGTTTCTTATTGCCGAATATAGGGTAGAACAAAAAAAATTTTTTTTTATGAAATCGCCGGTCTAATTATGCACACATCCATTGTGTACATCTACATTCGACAATAAAATTTTTTTTTTAATATTTTTACTAGAATAATCAAAATACTTTCTTAGCAAAAGTTTAATGATATTTTGCGAGTTTTAAGTTACTGACATTAGGGTGATACGTCAGGGTGATAATCACTGAGGTTTGGTGAGGGAAAGTACTAGAACAGAGTACTTGAGGTAAATGCACTTTGGAATAAGAAACATTGTATCCTCGTGTATACCGAACTTTTTTTGTGGTACGGTATAATGATCAGACGTGCAAACCTAGTATACAAACATATGTTTTTTTCTTATTTCAAGAAAAACAGCGGAATTTGTATTACTATCATTTTCCTTAAAATATTTTTCATAGCATAAATTACTGCTATTTGATTGTCTCGTCTTTTTTGTTTCATGCAAATTGTATTTTTTGCTAATTTATTGGTGAATGCTCGCAGTCATAATCAAAGCGAATTTATAATCTAATTTAATTCATTTTTTGAGCACTTTTTGATTTATTCTATGCAAATGTACGCCTACCTGCAGTTTGATTAATTTTGTATTATGTATTTTAAATTTATTTATTTTTTGTATGGTTGATTGATTTCTATTTATAATACTTTTGCATTTCAAATGAGTGAGTGTTGTTTTAGTTTCCAAATCGAAAGCTCATGATTTTCTCTTTATTATTTTTTTCGGCTTTCAACTTAATTTGACATTAAATTGCCAACAATTAGTAAATTGTATTTTAATTGCATTGCAAATTTATCTTTACATTTTATTTGGTTTGTTTTTTTACGTATTAGTATATTTCAGAATTTCACACACATATGTATGTGTGCATACTCGTATTAATATTTTTTCGGACTTATTTTTTAGTTACTTTTAATGTTAATTGCTGTCGGCTTTGGATCGATTAACCACGTTATTGTTATGGTTACAGTCCTATTTGTTTATTGGAACTCATTTGTTCATCTGCTGCATTTGAATAAAAAAAAAACGCTGCGAAAAATCTCTCTCTGCGACAAACAAAAGCAACATCAGCTTTTTTTCAAATACAATTTTTTAAATTTTTCGAATTTTTTCCCTTCCATATTTGCCAGTTAATGAATTAAATAATTTTTTTTTAACGCTTTGGGTTTTGATTTTAATTTCCACTTATTTACATAAATTAAATTTCTTTTACGACCTCTGATTGGCATACAATGTGAAGGGTAATGTATAATTTATGTACTCTTGAGTGAATGAGTGCAATTGTGGTTTAGGCGGTTTGTGGTTTTAAGATGTCAATGCGAATTGTGCAATTTGTAATGAAACAAAAAAAAACTTACATTTCATTTACAACAAACGCAAAGTGCAAAAAAAGTTTGCAATTTGTAAATTTTTTACTGACAAAAATAAATATAATTTAGTGTAATGACTTTGTAAAAATTGAGAGAAATATAAAAATCAGTATTTCGTTAAAAAAAAAGACTTGCTCGGAGCCGCAACTGTAAGAGTCCATAAACTTTCAAGTTTACGCTGCAACAAAGCCAAGCTCTTCCTTCTCTTGGCCTTGATGACACAGCCATCTTATTCAACGCGGCTCAAGAGTTTCTTCTAGGGTGCACTTCGCTGCATTTTTTGTTCAATTAGCAGCAGAGTCGAGAGAGTTAGAAATACAAATATTTGGCGGTATTTTTCATTACAAGAATACAACAGACAACGTTCTCTTGACTCCTACTTACATATCTATGTATATGTATACTTGTATATTCGATGCTCTATCTAGATAGGCTTAATTAATAAATAAATAAATAGCTGCAGGAATCTTGCTGGGAGACTGAAGGGGTAACAACAAAGCTGAAAAAAACTTGGCGATACGATGAAGAATATGTAGTTTTCGATTTTGTTCAACAAATTGATTTGAGTTTTAGTTTTTTTGGGCAATTAACCGATTATGAACTGTCTTTTTATTAAGTTAGATAACAGTAGGACTGTTCGCTATCTAAGAAAGTATCGATATCATTAATCGATATAGCTCATTGCATGTAGAATCGAAATAGCGATGTATTGCGCTGAACAATATCGATATCGGAAATTTTGAAAAAAATGTCGCTTACGTTTTGGCGGTTAGTGCTTGATATGTAAACTCTACATAGAAACACTTTTTCAAATTACTATGAAAATATTATCCATATAGTAGACTTTCTCCTTTGAATACATCCTTTCGATCTGAGAAAAGTGAGATTTTTTGATAATTTAGTTGGTACTGGAAAAACCTAGTCACTTGGTCAGTCAATTACGACATAGACACCTTATATTCAGGATTGTTTAGTCAAACTCTCTTCTCATTAAATTCTCGGTGGAAAAATATTCAATGACTGAGCCCCTAATGATAGTCCAGATAATTTTTTCAGGGCGCCAATATAAAGTGGCGAAAATATAAATAGGGAAGAGACATTTTAGCATTCTTTGGCTATTTCCCTTTCGTTTATTTAATGTTTATTATTCTTTTATGAAAGTGAAATAATCGATTATCGTACCATGAAATATCGATATTCAGTATAATCTGTATCATATCGAACATTCCTAGATAACAGTTGGTTTTGTCTCTTGAAGGTAGGTTCGACCCGAATAGGTTAGCTTAGATAAACTCCGAGACAAACTTGCCTATTGTGAGTGCCCTTTGTGAGTGAATACCAGCTGAACGCACATTTCTCTAATCTGGGGTCTTTTATAAAGAGAAACGGAAGAGTAGTCAAGGCATTAACCGACTAAACCATTTGCTATACCAAACAATATTCAAGAGATCCAAGAGTTCCAGCTTTGCTATCTCTACCAGACTGGTGAAGAAGCACGATCTCAGATGTTTAAGTCTCTTTGACTGCAGTCCTGAACATCGAAAAAGGAAGTGGTCAATAGATTTCTACTCATTCTCATACCGCAGCAGCTTCTTCAGAGAAAACACGTCTGCATTCGCTACGGTTGGAGTATCGGTGACGAAGTAAGGTGTTCTGTAATGTTGCCTGCCGGTAAGAACACTTGCTGTTTGTTTGTTTGATGAGTTTCAGAAGATCTTTCGTCTTCTTTCTGTCTAAACGCGGTGTAACAACCTGGAGACCTCACAATCACCTCGACTAGCATATAAGCCATTTGTAATGGCTACGGTGCGTTCATCAATTATTCTCATACGATCTCTAAACGGTGTTTGTTCGACTCGTTTATTGGCATCTCAGAGACATGCCTGACCATCTCATCAGCTGTGTTATTTTCCTCGATATCGCTATCTCACTGAAACTCAACAAAGAGTGACGTTGTGATGGCCCAGTGCTGACAATGCAGCACGGCATGTCCGTTCAATCTCCAATTTAACTGGACTCTGGACTCTCTTGTCAAAGCACTTGGTTATCGACGAAGATAGTGAATTTCCCGGCTGGAACAGTGCTACTTGGTAGAAGACCAGCTGCCTTCTGTATGGCATAAATCTCATTTTGAAAGACGCTGCATTGTTTGGCAGACGAAGAGACTGACTGATCTGCTAGTTCTCCGTTCGTGTAGATGGACTTAAGTACTATCATCACCCTTCTAGGGTTTAGCCTAAATATTTTGATATGTTCCAGAGCTGGTCATTTGTATTAAAATCTAATTTAAATATATATCGATAACAGTATACATAGATAGAAATCGATAAATGCATCGCAATACATATGTATATTTACTCAAATATAACGTAAAACATATCGATAATGTTGTTTATCAATATATCGACAACGTTATCCATAAACATAATGTACTTGGATGAACAACTATCGATAAATGCATCGATAATATTACGCCTCACATTTTGTTAGTATTATAGGTAAATATTTCTAAAAAAATATCGATAACATATTGTTGAAATAATCGATATGTACCCATATTTTTTAGAAACTCTTATAGCATAACATTGATATTACTACGGTAAATATTTCGATAACAATTCTGTATTATTAAAACTATCGATACATTTATCGATGAAGATATCAAAGTTGTTTCTTCACCACCCGTTTTTTCGAGCCTTTCTAACCAGAACTCAGCGTTTAGAGAAATGGTATAAAAACATACATATGTATGTATGTAGGTACGTATGCAAATATGTATGTAGGTATGTATGTATGTGAATTCTAGCATTAAATAATTATACCTATTATAATTTTAAGAGCTTACACACTCAGATTTTAGACAAATTAGCTGGTTGTGTGAAAAAGCGCTAACCAATCTCATGCCAAATTACTGCTGCCCACACAAATACATACACACACAATCTGGCACACATAATTGGGTCAATTACAACACTTAGTTGGCAGCCCAACGACGCTAAGTACTATACAATTATCAACGTACATATCATTAAAGTAATTAATCGTGTTTTTTGTTATTATTGTGTGCGCTCTAATTCACAATTCGCTTTGGAGAGGCTGCTGTGGACGGCGGATAGCGGGACGATTGCCTGCTACAGCTGCAGCAGCTGCTGCTGCTGCTGTTGACTTTGTCTTGCAACCCCCCTAAACAACTTCTGCGAGTGGCAGTGTGAAGTAGATTTATGGGCCACCCATTGTGGGATGCGCGGAGAAGTTTACATGCAAGCATAAATATGTATATCTATGTATATGTATGTATGTATGTAGAATATGTGCCTATGTACTTATGTACGCAAAGGAGCAGCGCGCGTTTGCTGCAACATTGTCCATGTCAAATATTAAAAGTCAGACATTTCAAAACTTTTTGGCGGCTGCGACATGCAAATGTTTGATAGCTGACGGCAGGAAGAGATAAAAATTAAGTAGTGGAAATATAAAAGCAAAAGAAATGAAATGGAGGAAAAAAGTGTCTACGTTTGCTTACTGTAGCAGTGGCAGTGGCAAGTATGTAAATATAATAGAACAAACATCTACGGGGTTGTGAAAGAATACAAAAAATAAACGAATAGTAAAATGTATTTTTAAGCAAAAAAAAAAAAAACTGACTTAAATTTTCATATACAAATTTAAGAGTACCAATAATTTTTTCATAATACAATGATCGGAACTTAACGAAATTACTTTGCGACCACCCTTGAGGGGTCCACCTTTCCAATAAAAATTATAGAAAACGCTTCATGTGATCCAAAGTTATCCGATAGCATACATAAAAAAGTATTCGGACGAATTGATAACCTCCTCATTTTTTTGAAGTCGTCTAAAAAATAAAAAGTAAAACATCAACTACCAGGCACCAGTTCGCGCTAGTGTGTCACAATAATAAAGCGACATTTATGAAATTTCTATTGGCTTCGCCCGTCAGGCGCTGCTATACACATATACTCGTGTACAGTATACCCAGCAAACACCAAAAAAGTGGTTTCACAGCCAGTTGAAAAAGTATGATTCTTCACTTTGGTTAGGATAGGTTAGACGGGCGCCTCTAGTTAAAGAGTTCACTTGGAGGCCGCACAGATCCATTGTGATGCAAGCCCCAGACTTGTTCGTACATGTCTTTAAACTCTGATTTTTTTTTGGCGAATCCTAGTGGAATCCCTGAGGAACTTTTTCTTAAAATGTCTAAGTTCTTCAAGAAGTGGCCACCAGGAAATTAGAGCCGAATCGAGAGCCTTAGCAAACTCCTTTTTGATCGCTCATCGAGCCAGAGTGACTGCGATGCTGTGCATGTGTGGCGATTGGTTCAGCTGCTGCAGCTAGTTGTTTTGCAGCGCTTCTGCTTATTTTATCTCAGATGGCTTTCTAGCGCACTCGTCTGCTGTCCTGGGACATTGTAGAGATTGACTGGATGCTGCCGAAGAGATTTTATGGATCTTCACGATCTTGAACACACATCGAGCTAATCGTTTCCGACCCAAGGGCTGTGATACCAGCTTCACTGTTCGCAATGAAGCTGAGTTTTGATGGAGCTATGTCGACCATGCTTACCAGCTTCGCCGCTTTGTCAAACGGGTATACATATCTTAGTAGTTTGGGAGTCTACAAGCTTCTCTCAAATACAGTTTCAGAGAAGGCGCCAGGTCCTGTTCCAATGTCTATCGCTTAAAACGTTAGTAATTTCCCAGTAATTTCTGTCGAGAAAGCGAGTTTCGAAGTTGTGGCCAAAAGTTCATTAATTCCCCCCGCCTCAATCAAGAATGGCAGCATGGACCCAGTCAATTCCTCGCAGAATGGGAAATGCCGCAAGTAGCAGATCGCTTTAAACTGTGGCGCTTTTCTTTTAGATGTCTATGCCCAGAAATGTTTCTTACGCCGTTTTTTCTTCGAGCAGGTGAAGTAGATTGGTGCCAGCTGCCTCTTTTCTAATCAATGCGGCATGGGTGAGAAAATATCTATCTACCGATGTGAATACCCAATGTACTATCTGCGGTCGTAGCCTCCAGCTCTTTTCAATTGTACCCTTGTCGGATAGAGCACATTGAGCGATTTCCTTCACTGCACTTCAGTGTACCATTTCTGGGAAGGAAAGGTCTGAGTCAAGAATAACCCGAAAAAATTGCCACTTTTAAGGATTTAAGATATCCGCTAATGGACTTTGGAAGTTTTCTATCTTATTTACATAGCTTAGTGAAGAGAACTTGTTCAGTTTTTGGGCGGTTAATCTCCAGACCGTTCCTTTTTCGCCCACCTTGCCAGCTCTTTAAGTGTAGATTGTACTATTTTACTGATCCTCGAGATGATCTTCCGTATGAACAGGAAAACAAGGTCATCTACGCACGCAACAGCATAAATGCATTTCGATGTACTGCGAAGAAAAACTTCGCTTAACTCGAGGTTCCATAACAGAGGAAATAGTACCTCACCCATAGGGGAGTGGATTGACACTAAATTATCATTAATAAAGGCAGTAGCAACAAAGGAGATTTTGTCATCCCCATTAAAGTCGATAATGAATAATCAATACCCTCGATCCCTCTTTAGCACGAAAAAGGTGCCTTACACGCCACTGGCAAAAGGCGCCTTACGCATCCGGAAATGCTTTACACATACCTATGTGGATATAGCGCTTATTCAATGCTCCAAACAAGCTCATGGATAACTATTTCAGGCGATCTAACTTTAGGGTTGAGTAACGCTGAAATTTTTGAAAGCAAGGCGGTGGTGGAGGTTTATACTTCAAAGTCTCTCCATATCAGACGAAGAGAGACTGATCGGTTGAAAATCTTTCGTATTGAAGACCACACTTACCTCCCTCAATGGCTTTGTTGTACGCAGGGTGGTCCATATAGTGCTTTCTTTTTAAAATTTTCAAACAATTAACATAAATAAATTTTTTTCTGCTGCTGAAAGCAAAGATCGTCCTCTATGTTTTCAATTTCCGGCCACAAAAAATCGCCTCTATTGAGCTCACCGTTGACCGAAATGGCGCTCAGTGAATTGGAAATTATGTTTCAAAATTCTTTCCAGATCATAATTTTCATCCGATTTGATGAACTTTTTTTGATTTGTTTATATTACATTTTTTAGTGCAAAGTGCAGAGAAAGTAGAAATTTTGAAGAAAATCGAATGTTGAATTATAAAAACTAGCTGGAAACAGTTATAGGGTTCCCGCAAAAAGAAATAAAAATGCACATAAAAAGTTGACGATATCAACGATTGAATTGCGTTGCCTGTGTATGAAGGGGGTTGCTGCCAAGAGTTTGGCTTTCTCCTGTGCACTTCCACACCTAGCAAAGGGGACTTCCATTAGATGCCCTAATGCTTCAAAACTGATTTCAGTATGTTCTCCTATTGGCTTTACTGGAAAGCTGGGAGGAGCAGGACTCATAGAAAGACATCTTAATCTTGCAGATGCGAGATTGGTTCGAGCTCCACCATGATTTCGAAGACTTTGTTGTTGTTGGTGTTGTTGTAGAGGCCACTTAACTCCGCTTAGAATCGGCTAATACTTCAATCATTGCCGTCAAGCTCAACGAACGATAGACTAGAAAACTGCTGTTTTGACGGGGTCGCACCAAAGAGAGAGGGGTTTCAGTTGAATAGGTAAAAGGCAGCATGTGAAGAGGTGGTTGATGTCATGCGGGGAGCCTTTGCATGCAGGACACACGTTGGCTAGGTAGGGGTGGAGTCTAGATAGGTAGGGGTTTAATCTGCTACAATATCCGGACCGCAGTTGTGTCAGAGTAACGCGGTTTTCTGGAGGCAGCTGAAGCTGTTGCCTTGAAATGGGTGGCGAATGAATGAGAGTTGGTGAAGGGCGTAATGGTCTCCCTGTACTCATTCTCCAGTGGATTTCCAATTTTGGAGAAAACAATCATGTTGTAATCTTAGGCCAAGTTAGAAATAACCTTGGAGTTTGGAGTTTGCAAAAGTACATTAGTTCTCCACTGAACTTGAAATTATTCTCAATCCTTTAGAAATGTTTGCTGGGTGCACACAAATGCTTATAAATACGTAAGTAAATCAGGCAGACGCCTGTGAATCTGCCGTCATCGCCTTATACATAATGCCGCATCAATGTGCGTATATGCATATGAGCATACTTAAATGAAAGCATAGAAGCTTATGTCTGTCTGCCTGCCTGCCTGCCAGCCAGTGCTGACAATGACATGGCAAGCGCAAAGTTTCTCAACGAAAAATAAAAGCATAAAAAAAATGAAGTAAAGCAAAATAAAACACAATAAAATAATAGTAACAATACAAAATATAAAAGTGAAAAGAGAGGAAAAAATAATAATGAAATGAAATTGTCGACACTGAAGCGCTATAAATGCGCTTCCTCTTAGCGCGAGCGCGCGCGCCACCGCACCGCATCGCATTCACGCACTCATGCTTTAATATGCCACAAAAGCGTATTAAGGCAGCACAAGCAAGCACTATTGAGAAGTGGTCGCAAGTGCGCGGAGGCGCGCAGATTGTTGTGGCACGCAGAGACAATGGGTAGCCAACAACTATTAAATAATAAGTACTGAGAATGCGTACATTTGTATGCGCAGCGTAACCTCCATGCACATCAAAAATACCTACAACTACAACTACAACTTCTGCGGCATCCCCACTCCTCTGCCTCCACCTCCCTCTACAGCGCCACTGAGCTTTGTGCCACACCAATTCCTACGTGCTACTGTTTGTTGCAGCGCGGAACGACACATTGCTGTGGCGGCGCGCCGGACGGTGAATGGGGGGTGCACAGTACTCGTATCAGTATGTGGCATGCGTTAGCGTGACAAGATTTTTGGGCAATGATAAGCGTAGGGCTAGAGTGGGAAGTGGCAAGCAGCAAGCGCAGAAAAATAGAAATGAAATACAAAATGTCGCAGTAGCAATGAAAGTCAATGGGGGAGGGGCGAGACAAAATATGAAACAGCCGTAAAAGTTTGCCTCATCAAATGAGAGTGCCTGAAGCTTCGCCGCAGCGCGATTTTACGCTGCTTTTTGCGTTAAAATTTTTTCCCCAATTCCCCAATTTTTTTTATCGCTGCCCCACGAGTGTTGAACAGCCGCAGATGGGCACATACATACACGCGTATGTACATACAGACCAAGACTACATTTGTATGTGTATAGATATGTATATGTGTGTGCACCCAAGTGCTTTTTGTGGCTTTGGTCGCCTCATGCGTCTGTCTGCACGTCTAACCGCACACACTCAGGCACTGACACAGACACATCTAGCATCATCTTCAGGCATGCAGCCATCCAACCATCCAACCATTCATCCATACCAGCTATACGACCAACCGACCAGCCAGCCAGCCAGCCAGCCAAAAAGTCAAGCAGCTATTCAGACATTCATCCGCTTGTTCGTGCCTCCGTCCAACAGTCCACCCGTCTGTCCGTGCGTCCGCACATCCATCTCCATCCATCCCGCATCGTGATGGAGCATGCCAATTACAATTTTAAATGCGCCTGTCAAACTGAAACTTTTTCGAGAGATGCTTGATTTCATTTCCCGCTCCAAACAATATTTCTGATTTTTTTCGTTTGCGTGTTTTTTTTTCTTCATTAAATTTTTTCATATGCAACATCGCGTGTGTTTTTGCGTGTATGTGTGTGTGAGTCGATGTGTATTCGTATGTGCTTAGCTGACTGGCTGGTGTCCATTTGTTTTCTGCTGGTCGGTCTTCCGTTTGTTTCATTTGTTACACATATTTTTAGTCTGGGGTGGTTTTCGACATTTTGGATGACTGACTTTGATTTAGGAGCCACTTTAACTTCGCATCGTTGCGGTTCGAGTGGACTTTTAGCGTAGCACAAGTAGCAAGAAACAATACAAAAAAACTTTACATAGTAGCACGAGTACAAATAAAAATGGCAAGTAGTTGTAATGAATGGGATTGTATTGAAAAAGTTCTGTCAGAAACAAAAGCGACGCGGGAAAAACGAGATTTCTACAAATATCCGTACGATATTACAGCATGTATGCAATGAAAAAACCGCGTGTTACAAGGACATCGTCCTTTGTGTAAGCGCTAAAAATAGCTTTACAACAACAATGATTACACCCTTTGTATTCCGAATTGGTGGGTGTGTGTTAGAATTGTGACAGGAATAGAAATGATGGAAATTCGGTGATATACATACATATATACCTATGTACATACGTCTTGTTCGCATTCATCAATACATTTAAAGTGATAAATTTCCATTTGATTGCAAAACAAATACGAATTTTATACCAACATTTATGTGAATACAGGGTGTCCCAGAAGTCAACGTCAAGCCGGAAATGAGTTACAGGCTCGGTCAAAATAGTTATCAGAAAAAAAAATCTATGCCTTGTAGTTTTAAAATGATAGGCTTTAAAAAAACGAAAAAATCTAGACCCTGTGATGGGGTTTTAATTCCCGTTACTACGAATTTCTACTTTTCCTCAATTTTATTTTTATTATGTAATTCTGAGTAATGCTTCTGTAAATTGTCCTCTAAGGTTTATAGCCAACTGCTCTAACTTGAAAGAAAATGACACTTTGTGCCCAAAAAAATTTGAAATTTAATGCTTCGCCCAATTTTAACTGACAGTACTGAAAAAAATGTACTACACTAGTTTGGCGAGTAACTTTGAAAGTTGACGAATTCAATAAAAATTCCAAAATGGTATGACACTTGCTAGATTGTTTCTTGAATTATGGACAATTTTGGTTTTTGTAAAGAAACTCAGTTTTGAAAATTTGTTTCTTACTTACATAGAAGCACGGACCGTAATCATTTTGAGTTCCATGAAAAAATTGATATTTAATCATTATTTAAAAATTTTAAAATTTAAAATCAATACTAATAATACGTTTCTGAGTTTTATTTTATCGCTCAGAAATAAAAATTAGTGTCGATTTATATTTTTTTGGTCAAAAATAAAACTAATTTTTTGAGTATTATTTTTTGCTCTAAAATAATAATTAGTTTATGAGTTTTATTTTCCTTCATCAAAAATAATGATTATTTTTGAGTTTTATTTTTTTGATCGAATATAAAACTAATTTCTTGAGCGTTATTTTATCCCAGAAATAGAAATTAATATTTGAGTTCTATTTTTTTTCGGCAGATCGAAAAACTCAAAACCTCACACTGCTTTTCTAATAAGTGTTTACTGGTAGGTATTTTTTGCTGTGCACTCGTCAACATGTGTACTCAAAAGTTACAACAAATTTATCAACCTTAGTTTTTCTTAATATATACATATAGCATAAACATTTATTGTAATTTTTGAGGGCATATGTTGCCGAGTGCATAGCAATAAATATTTACTACTAAAGGCTTTTAGAAAAGCTTTGTAGCGTTCTGAGTGTTTCGATCTGCCAGAAAAAAAATTAAAATCAAAAATTAATTTTTATATCTGAGAGATAAAAAAACGCGCAAGAAATGAGTTTTATTTTCGATCAAAAAAATAAAACTCAAAAAATAATCATTATTTTTGATTAAACAAATAAAACTCAAAAAATAATGACCTTTACTGATCAAAAAATAAAACTTCCAAAATAATCAATATTTCAGAGAGAGAAGAAACCACTCAGATTATATATTCTGAGCGGTTTATAAAAATTAAAGGTGTAATTATTAATTATAATTTTTATATACATCGCTCGAAAATTTTTAAATCGTATCATATTCCTAAAGGACATGAAAAAACATGCACACATATATAATCGAAATTGTCATACGATATTTGGAAGCTTTTGATTTTTTCATTGAAAATTAGAAAATAATCATTATTTTCGGTCCCTGCTTAAAACGATTGTAGTGAACCCAAAACTTTCCATGAAGCCGTAACTTTTAAGGTGATTCTAGTCTGAATGAAACGGAGAGAGTCATTTAACGAAGTGTGAGCGAGACAGAGAGTGAAGCCACTTTGTCCTGGCCTGTCACCCGTTTCCGGCTTGACGTCGACTTCTGGGACACCCTGTATGTATGGACAGTGGTGAGCCACACTCAAAATTGGACAGTGGTCTTTTTACAATATTCACGGTGTTTTTAGTTTTAATTTTTTCTGGAAATTTTTTATTCAACAAATTTTCTTTTCAAACTTTTTTAGAAAAATTCTAGGCATGAAGTTTTAGTATAATAATTTTAGTATAATAAAGTGCATGCTGGAATTTACTAAGAAATTACTTTGATTTTTGATAACTTTTTTCGTTGAAATCATCAAAAACCAACGGGATTTCTTAGAAAATGTAAACTTGCATTTTATTGTACTAAAATTTAATGGGCCATAAAACTGCATAATTGTTTTTGTCGCAACCAAGCACAAAACAACGCGTGCAGAAAACGGCACTCAGACTACATGCCGTCCATTGTACTGTTTCCATGTCCCTTTTAAATCTGCACGATTTACGAAAGAGCTCAGGTGTTCGTCCCTCAACAGATCGCGGCCAAATGCCTCATACCTAGAATTTATCTAAAAATTCTGAATAAAAAGTTTGAAATTTTTGTGAAAATTTGTTGAATTTTTTTAAATTGTATACAAAGTTTGGAATTTTGGTTTATATGGGTTTTACTAAACAATGAACTACATTTAAAAAAAATAACGAATTAACGAAAAACATTTTAAATTTTATAACATTTTGAATGTTGTAAAAAGATCACTGTCCAGGTTTGAGTGTGGCTCTCTGTTGCATGTACATACTTACATGCATGCGTCTGTATGTAATTACGCATGTACTCTTATTTCATTGGATTACTTAAATTGTGTTGACGAGTGTTTATATTGATTTGTGTATTTCGTGCGTGACGATTTGATTTTAGGTTCATTTTAGGTGGTATCGGAAGAATAAAATATCAGGACGAAGGAGAGAGAGGTGGAGGGGCAAAAGAGGAGTGTAGAAAGAGGATACATACGCTGCGATAGGAGTATGCAAGGAAGAGGATGACGACGACTACAAGTTTCGGGGTTTAGAGCCGTCGCAGTAGGCCCTCCCAGCCTGATTATTTTTAATTTTCACTCATCTGAGTCATTCTACTTTGCAACTTTGAGTTATTGCGGATGAGCGGAAAATATCCTTTACAGTGAACTAAATTCAAATAAAGATACAAAGTTATTCTTCTTGCATAACGCGTTTAAAATCACTCCTGATTTTGCTGGTATTTTCGAGGATTTTCAAAAGTTTCAAAGGGTTTTTTAGGATACTTCGTTATTTTTCCTGAAACTTCTCAGGATTTTTTGAAATCTTTCAGTATTTTCGGTCCGAGTTTTTTCGTAATTTTTCAGAATTATAGTTTTACCGATCTTTTCAGGACAGAATACTCGGAATGTTTTCGGACATTCTGATATATTTTCCGGAACACTTCAGAATATTTTGGTATTTTTTCGAAACTTCTCGAGATTCCCAGGAAATTTGATAGCATTTTTTGGGACCATCCGGAATCGATATTCTTCCGAGTACTTTTCGGGATTTTTAGGATTTTTTCGCATATTTTGACATATTTTCCGAACCTTTTCGGGATGTTTTCGAAACTTCTCGAGATTTCCCAGAGAGGTCCTTCCGGAATTCTTTCGAAACTTTTTGATTTGGTTGTGGGATTTGCGACATTTATCTTGTTTTTGTTGTATTTATCTTGTTTTCCGGAATTTTGATATTTTTTCGGAACCTTTCGGGAAGTTTTCTAACTATTCGGTATACATGATTTTTTTTAATATACAGATTTTCGAAACTTTTCGGAAATTTAAATTTTAACTTTTCTATATT